>CAUYRH010085603.1:0-15263 GCA_963574655.1 Perodicticus potto
GAGTCTTTTCCCCACTGAATGTTTTTAATTGGCTTGTCAAAGATCAAGTAACGATAGGTAGCTGAATTCATCTCTTGGTTCTCTGTTCTGTTCCAAACATCTACCTCTGTTTTTGTGCCAGTATCATGCTGTTTTGATCACTATCGATTTATAGTACAGTCTCAGGTCTGGTAGCGTGATTCTTCCTGCTTTGTTTTTATTTCTGAGTAATGTCTTAGCTATTCGAGGTTTTTTCTGATTCCATATAAAACGAAGTATTATTTTTTTGAGATCTTTAAAATACGACAATGGAGCTTTAATAGGAATTGAATTAAAATTACATATTGCTTTGGGTAGTATAGACATTTTAACAATGTTGATTCTTCCCAGCCATGAGCATGGTATATTTTTCCATTTGTTAACATTTTCAGCTATTTCCTTTCTTAAAGTTTTATAATTCTCTTCACAGAGATCTTTCACATCCTTTGTTAGGTAAACTCCCAAATATTTCATGTTCTTTGGCACTACTGGGAAAGGAATAGAATCCTTTACTTTTTGTTCGGTTTGGCTATTATTGGTATATATAAAGGCTACAGATTTATGGGTGTTGATTTTATAGCCTGAGACATTGCTGTATTCCTTGATCACTTCTAAAAGTTTTGTAGTAGAATCCCTGGTATTTTCCAGATATACAATCATATCATCTGCGAAGAATGAAAGTTTGACTTTCACATAAGGTCAGAAGAGATCCTATTTTCATTGTATAGAGATGTTCTTTGTCCCTGGTCATTTTCTTTGCTATGATGTCTACTTTATTTCCTCTTATATAGCCACCCTTGATTTTTTTTTTTTTTTGAGACAGAGTCTCATTATGTTGCCCTAGGTAGAGTGCTGTGGCATCACAGCTCACAGCAACCTAAAACTCTTGGTCTCAAGTGATTCCCTTGCCTCAGCCTCCCAAGTAGCTGTGACTGAACGTGCCCACCACAATGCCTGGCTATTTTGTGTTGCAATTGTCATTGTTTGTTAGCTGGCCCAGGCCAGATTTGAACCTTCCAACTTTGGTGTATGTGGCTACCACCATAACCATTGTGTTACGGACGCTGAGCCCACTCCTGAGTTTCTGTTACTATTTGTATGATAAACCTTTCTCTATTATTTTACTTTCAGTGTACTTATGTTGTTATTTTTTAAATGAGCTTCTGGTAAACAGTATATAATTGTTTTTATCCTCCTTGACAATTTCTGTTTCTCATTGGCATATTTACACCATTTATGTGTAAAGTAATAATTTGATACATTAGAACTTATGTCTGCTATTTTATTATTCATTTTTCGTTTGTTTCCTCCATTTTTTGTCCCTTTACTTCTTTTCTTTCCTTCCTGTGAGTTACTTAAATATTATTTTAGTGATCCATTTTGATTTATTTATAATGTTTGAGTAGATTGCTTTATATAGTCTTCTCAGTGCTTCCTAATTGTAACTGTATCCACAGGCCATTAATACAGCCTGCTTATTTCAACATTTTACCACTTTGAGAGATATATTAAAACTTTACTTGCATTAAAATCTTTTTATTCTTCTGACTATTTAAGTTTAATTTTCTTTTAGTATTTCTTTTGTATACATTGAGCACCACATAAGGTTTTTGTGAAAACTTTAATTTTGACCATGATGACTAAAGAAATTCATAAAGAGGGTACTCTGTTAGTTTACTTTTCCCTATAGTATTTCTCTTCTTTCCTTTCTGAAAGTTCTCCCAGTCTTCTCTCATCATTTGCTTCATATCTAGAGAACTTCCTTTAACTTTTCTTTAAAGGTAGGTCTGTAAGTAACAAATTCTTAGTTTTCCTTTATCTAAGACTATAGATATTTTCGTCATTCTTGAACAGTATTTTCCATGGAGATAGAATTCAGGGCTGACAGTTATTTCCTTTCAGTGCTTGAAAATATTGTACCATTTTCTTTGGCATCCAGAAGAAATTTCTCATCTGTTTTCAGATAATAAATCTTTCATTACTAATTATGGTGTTGTTTTGTAAGACACACTTCATCTCTTTTTGAAATTTTCTAAAATTTTTTTCTTTGCCATTAGTTTTTAGAAGTATAAGTATGATGTATCTTGGTGTAGAAGTCTTTGAATTTATATTATTTGGGTATCATTCAGCTTCTTGAATCAGTAGGTTTAAATCTTTCACTAATTCTGAGCTGTTTTAATTCTTTATTTCTCCAAATACTTTTTTTAGTCTCATACTTTATCTCTTCTCCTGAAAATCCAGCAAAAAAATTTTATCATTGCCTATAGATAGTCTATTAATTTTTCACTTTTATTTCATCTCTGTTACTTAGATTGAATGAATTTCATTGTTATGTCTTCAATTTCACTGATTCTATCTTCGATTATCCCTTTTACTGTTAAGCTAATCTGATAAGTTTTGATCAGAATATTATGTCCCTGTTCTATAATTTGCCTTGATTCTTTTAACAACTTTTATTTTCTGATGCATCTTATTTTTTGTTTCTTTAATGAAGTTTTATAATTTATTATAATTTATAATTTTATATTTTTGAGAAAGAGTCTTACTTTGTCACCCATGATAGAGTGCCATTGCGTCGCAGCTCACAGCAACCTTAAACTCCTGGGCTTAAGCAATTCTCTTGCCTCAGCCTCCCAAGTAGCTGGAACTACAAGTGCTCAAATTATTGTAATGTTTTCAAAGGTTGTCATTTATTATTAAATAAATTACATTCTTAAATTTACAATTCACTGTTGATTTGTTTCTGTGACAATTGATTTAAAATCCTCTTCAGATAATTCTAACATCTGAGTCATTTAAGTATTGACCTCAATTGATTACCTTTTCTTATTCAAATTGTGATTTTGCTAGTTCTTGGTATAAAAATTATATTTAATTTCATCCTGTACACTTAAGTTATCATAATCCTCTATCCTTTATACATCTTCTGTTTTAGCAGGAATTCACCCTTATTTAGGTTTAGTGGGTAGGTAGATTTGTTCCTACTTTTGTGGGATGTTGTTCCCATGATGGTTCATTTTCTGAGCCCTGGCGATATCATTTTGATCCACTCCATTCTTATGCTCCCCACTCAGTCCCTGATGGTGCTGTCTATGGGGGAAGATTGTGCTATCCTATGCTGCCTGCTCTTTCTAGGCAATCTTGTGGGGGAAGGCAGTAGCTCTTGAGTTCCATTGAATAAATGCTAGGAAGACACATAACTTCACTGTTTCCACTGCTCTGGATAGAGGAAGTGCCCACAAGTGCTCTTATTGTGGGGCAGAGGCTGAGGTGGTCTACGTCAGACTGCTTTGCTGCTGCTCCCATTGGCAACTAATAGTATTAGCCTTTATGCTGGATTGTAGAGCAGGAGTTGGGCTTCTCATTAGGTGTCTGTCAGATTTCCCATCTGTACGTCCTTTGGCCAGAAACAGCAGATTTCTCTTGCATTCTTTTGACTATACCTATTGGTGATTCTAGGTTCCAGGCCTCTTCAGTGCCCAGTCTGGACATAATATACAGGGGATTGAAGAGTACCCAGTCTTGGTACTTACCACATCATCAATCCTAAAGTCCTAAGCTTTACAGCTAGTTTGTCTTATTTCCAGCTTGAAGACTCCTTTTATCATTGTATGTTCAATATTTTCTAGGCTTCTCATAGAATTTAAAGGAAAGGAGAAGGGAAGAGTGAGTCTATGCCTTCTTGTTCCTGAACCAGAAGCCCTTTAAGTATCTTTTAATTTGGTCAACAGCAGGGACATTTCTGGTGGTTGAGTTGATCAAAATAATGAGAATTGGGGGAACCTGTAAGATTATATCCCCAAACTTGGATTACATTTAATGTTGGATGAGTCAAAATGTAGGCAGAAAAATCACCTGGCTAATCACTAAGTGACTGAATGGGAGGCAGTTTCAGATAAAGGAAATGGTCTGGTGAAAAAGACAGTGTGTGTGTGTGTACAGCCCAGCTTTTAATATCCTTTGTGATTTAATGCCTCTCAAATATTACCTGTTAACCAGGGTTGATTTAGGGTCTAAGGGAATATTTGGCAATGTCTAGAGATTTTCTTTTGATTATCAGAAATAGGCAAGTAGATAACAGAAAGGCTCCCCAACATCCAATGATGCACAGGACAAACTCTCAGTCGTGAGTTACCTGGCCCCAAATAGCAATGGTGCTAAGGTTGAGAAATCTTGCTTTAAAACTGCATGAAATGATCCCATAACATTGATAAATTTCTTCATGATCACTATAATACACTACTTATTGTTGAAGTTCCTTCTATTTGGAACAATAATAAAGCTCAAGTGTGAGCTATGTTTTCAGAGACCAGGTAGGTAATGCCATTCCCATTCAGAGTCCAAGGGAAACAAATCCTTCTTGAAGGCTTTTGCCAAGTGCCGTTTTAGTTACAGGCAGGCTTTGTGAATGTTCTGTGGGCTACAACTGCCATTTTATTATGCAAAGAAGCTTATTACTGAAAGGAAACTAAGAAAATATGACAGGCAGATAAAACGTATTTTAATGGACATGCATTCCCTGATGTTTGCTTTTAACGCATGGCCCTGATGAGGTAGCTTTCTACCAACATCTCGGTAATGATAGCATTAGGCGCCTCCACCTTCAAACTTTAAATTAAAGTAATTGAAGTGTACAAAGCAGATGAAAGCACTCTGATGCTACGGTTCAGCGATAACCAGCCAGCTCACAGACCTTTCTCTTAAATGTAATATAAATCCTTCAGCCTTCAAGAATTTAAAATGCCAAAAAAGATAAAGAAAAAAACCTTACCCAGAAGAAATTCTAATGAGAATTTCCTAGACATAAGATCTGTTACCAATGTTCAAGTCCCCATAATAAAAATAAATAACTTTTCTTGCACATTATGATATTACTTTGGTGAATTTAAAACATTTAAATATTTTAGAACTTATAAAGTTCTCTTTCTAGCCATTAATGGTTATAAAAACTGCTGTTCATATCAGGGAAAGTAATACAGATGCATCGTTTCTATAAAATAGGTTTAGTTTTTTATATCCATAAATAAATATTACACACCTCTTTTACAAATTCTTCTGTAAGGATGATATATTTTTCTCTCAGGAATACATTAATGAAAATTAGTGGATTCAACTGGAAGCTTGTGAGTATTAGTTTTTTAAGCAGTAGTTTCACTGTGCTTCAGTTTCCTTGTTGGCTAAATATAAGAAATGGCAATCAGTGCTCTTCCAGGGATATTTTAAAAAGCCTTAGGCATTTTTAACAGCACAAACTACCATGAAGCTTATTATTTGATGACGTAAAAGCTAAGATGCAAGGTAGAACTGTATGACCCTTAAGCTAATTCAACATAAATTCCTGATTGTGACGTGCAGAGGGGGTTTCAATGTAACAAAGATAAATTTTATTTAGGAAGAACATAGAGAAAAATTGGAGCACTTGCAAAGAGTGTTGGAAGTGTGTCCCTCTGGTGATGGGAGCAGAGGTGAGAGAGACGGTGACCCAAAGGCAGTATGAAGGATAAATACCCTCTTTCTCTCCACTTGAAATTGGTTGCGAGCATTTCATTGGCTTCTCTGCAACTTTTTCTATTGGTCGTTGCTCATTGTCTCTTTCTATTGGTCATTGGTTACCTGCCTTACCCCAGACCCACATTCTCTGGGGCCCTTCAGACTTCTGGGTTCAGAAGGCCAGGCTTCCTTCTCCCGTCCCTTGAAGCCCCTTCCTCAGTGTGCATTCTCAGGTTTGCTCCTGTCAGAGGCATCACCAGAGCCCGCCTGGCTGACACAGAAACAAGAGCTCACTGCATCCTGCCCCAGCTCAACACACATTCTAAATCAACATCTGAGCTTGCTATGGAAATTTGGCTCCATGACACAACTTCTAACTTGCATTCCTCTACCCACCTTACATTAACATCAACTCTGAGTAAAAATTGTATGCAACATCAAAGCTATGCTTTTGTAGTATTGCTTTACTTTTTCTCCAAGCAGATGGTTATGTTTAAGCGTCCCTTCCATAAAAATTCTAAGTTCCTACTGGTCCTCTAGCAACCTGATAATCAATCTTCTCCAGATAAAGAGATACAAAAAAGTTGTGCTGCTCTTAGTGTGTCCTTTGCTAACTGGCCAGCTGACCAGGCTATTTCATGCCCCTCACTGGTATGTTATCTCTTCAGGACAGTGCAGTGGCACACAGTAGCCCTGTCTTAGTACCTTGTAGCTGATATAAGAAAATACCTCAAACTGGATAATTGATAAATAACAGAAATTTGTTTCTCACAAACTTGAAGGCTGGGAAGTCCGAGAACAACATGTCACATCTGGTGAGGACTGTTGTTTGCTTTCAAGATAGCACCTTGCTGCTACGTCCTCCAAAGGGGAGGGACACAGCATCTTCGTGGGGCAGAAGGACAGAAGGTATAAGACAGGAGACAGCCTGATCTTTGCAAAGACTCTTTTACTATGAGGGCCTTAATCTACTCACAAGGAGCCCTCCTGACCTAAACACTTCTTTAAGGTTCACCTCCCAATACTATCACATTGTCCGTTAAGTGTCAACACCTGAGCTATGGAGGGCACATGTTCCAGCCATTCTAATCACCTTTATGCTTCACATAAGGAAAGAGGAAGGAAGGATATGTAGACTCCCCTTCAACAACACTATGCTCACATTGCCTCTGCCAATGAGGGTCGAAGGCAGGTGGATCCTTGTTATTCCCCCACATTAGCCCACTCTGTCCCAACAAGAATAGGATGAGAAAGACAGGTTCATTATAGAGTTTCTATAGCTTCCTCTCCTTTTGAAGGAAAATGATTTTGTTATTTACTGAGGCCAAAGGAATTACTGAAATTCACAGTGAGAGAAGAAATAAATAGTTTCTTACTTAGATGAAGGGCAAAGCTTATGATTGTTGTTTAAAATTCTGTTGTATCCTATATACACAGCAATCTGTTTGCTGCCAAAGTGTTCATTCTTCACTTGATGGCCCATATGGCTACAGACCCCGATAAAAATAAGGGACTAAACTGGAATTCATATCCTTTACCTTAATATCCACTGTGTTGTTCATTAGGTATCCTTACAGGCTGCCTAAAAATATAAACACCCTTACAGATAAAATTATCCCTAACCAAATGAATCCATTCACCCCAAGTTCAATGTGAAACACTGTACTGCAAATGAAAAAAAAATCCCCACATTCAGGGAAAGAAAATGAGCTTTATAATAAAAATACTGTTTTTGAGGCCAGAATAGTCACATTAATTATGCAACCAGAGCCACTTTGCTTAAATTACCTCAGCCTCTGCATTTGAAGAGCCTTATTAAATAGTTATATCGCTGTATATTTAAAGAAAGCAAGCTTTATTCATTTGATTAAACTATTTTTATTGTGTAGGATTGCAGGATAATAATCCTACGTATTTCACTTCTTCTCTCACTGCTGTTTTTCTTCTACCCTCCCCAGCAAGATACACAGGAAAAAAATTAAAAAGTAGTTCAGCCACACAATCCTGCCAAAGCAAAGTAAATACATGAAATTTCAACAGAATTAGAAACATAGTGAAGAAGAAAATCAGTATAAAATTGGCCATTGCTCCCTGACAAAAGTTCCTTATAAGCACTTCAGCCTTCATGTATTTGCTTAAAGTAATTCTGAATACCATTCAAATACTTTCCCTTTGCAGTAGGAATTAATTTTAGCTGACAAAGAACAAGTCTCTTCTCATCTCTAATTCTTCTCAAGTAGGCAAGTTACTCCTTCCCGAGCAAGAAACTGAAGCTACTGTTCATTCTCCTTTGGTAATTTTAAGAAAAAAATAATTAGCTATGTGTCCTGGAACACATTATTTTGTGAAAGAAGAGCCTTAGGTCCCCTGAGGACAGTCACTCTAATATATCATTACTTGCATTAAGAGCAAAGAAAGTCAAAGTCATATGCAATGCTTAGCTAATATTTGCCTTTCATGGGCTACTTTTTTTACTGTTGGGGTATATTGAAGCTTAGTTATTACAAAGTCATTGATTCCTTTGATGAGCTTCTCAAGATGTGTGTATGTGAGAGACATTTGTTGTCCTTTGTGGCAGAAGAAAACTAATTAAAATGGGAAGAAAGATGGCAGGTCTTCCTTGGACATTCCGTGTGTCAACTGACGAAACAGCCCCAGGAGTTATGTTCAAATTTGCTGCCCTCCCAAAGAGGCCAACACATAATTGACTATTCCCTATTAGGACACATCGATGAGAGGCTAACAGAACTCAAATCCATGTGGCCTACTTCTTTTGAACAGTTGATTAATTGTAGGGGCATGTCAAAAACCGTATTAATTCAGGAATAAGTATTAAGACATTGTGTGGGATGTGATAAAATGAGTTCTGGGCATTTTTCTCTAGTGATTAAAGAAATGTTCTGAGTTATTTCAAGTCTCCTTTTGATAAGCTACTGAAGACAAAAAGAAGTAATTTCCTTTTTAAAAAATTCATAAGTGAATGAGTAAATTTGTAGCTTGATGTTCTCCTGGAGACTGACAGATATTTGAACAATACCAACATTATAGAATACAAAAAAAATCTATGAAATACATTAGACAATTGTGTTTCAACAGTGTCATTTCAAGTTGTTTGGAATGTTTAAAATGCTAATTTTAAAATCAGTATATTTAGCATTTTTTGAGTAAATAGTATGCATACTAACCCAACACTGGATGAAAATAAAAAGTAAGAATGAGAGACTGAGTCTCTAGTTTAAAAGGAAAACTATAATAGAAACTCAAAGTAACAAACTTGGCTATTCTAGAATCTTCTCTTGTCCAAAGAAGTCAGTATTGGTCAGACACAGTGGCCAACACCTGTGATCCCAGCACTCTGAACAGCCAAGGTGGAGCATTGCTTATGCTGAGGAGTTCAAGACCAGCCTGAGCAAGAGTGAGACCCAGTCTCTACTAAAAATAAGAAAACCATCCAGGCATAGTAGTACATGCCTTTAGTCCTAGCTACTCAGGAGGCTGAGGCAATAGAATTGCTCAAGCCCAAGAATTTGAAGTTGCTATAAAATATGACACCATGAGGTTGCTTTGTGCTATGATGCCACTCTACCAGAGTGACAGAGTGAGACTCTGTCTTCAAAAACAAAAAACAAACAAAAAAACCCTCTCATTATTAAAGTATGAGTTTTGGATTAGAGAATTCATGTCTATGTCTTTTTCCTTTCAATTTAAATTGAAATATTATCACAAACACTTATCTATACTTCACCAAGATTTGTCAATTTAACAATTTGGCACATTTGCTTTGTTTTTCTCTTTATTTCTTTTGCTCTGTATCTATTTCTCTCTTTGTATATGTGTGTGTATGTCTATATATATATATATATATGTGAATATTTTCCTTATTGAAATATACAGAAGCTTTCCTATAGAAGCAAAAAACCATTGTCATATGTACACATATAATGGTATTAATGTAATAGAACTAAGTATTTTATTATCATGAGAAAAGTAAGAGGATTCATTTCCTAGATTTCGACCTCATCAGAATGTTGACTATTTCAGATACTCCCAATTGTCCATCCCAATTTTTTTAGATCCATTAAGCAATACTCATGTACCACTGTGGTAGTTTTTCTTGTTTAGTTACTTTTAATCTAGAATATTTCTTTACCTTTTTGTTGTTGTTCCAAATTGTTGTCTCAGTTGGGCATTGCATTTGCTTGGAAATATTTTGGAAACTAGGAGAAAATGAACACCTCGGCTTACATTGTTTTCTTTGTCTAGTGACAGTAAGCATGAATATGTGCACACAGATACAGTTTCTCCCAGGAAACTAATCTTGGTAAAGAAAGGGATGGGAAAGAGACATTTGATAACACAATTGTTAATGTTTTCAGTTCTGGTTTTAACAAAAATACAAATGATGCTTAAATAAATAATGCAAGTATCAAACATCTTTATCTAAGGTAAAAGCTTTTTTTTTGCAGAAGTTGAGACAACAAAGCTCGAGTACACTTGGACTTCAACGCTGTCACTCTAATTCATTAATGGAGCTTCAGGAACTCGAACGACACATAGTTAATACAGCCATTAGCCTAGTCCTCAAACAGATCATTACTTAAATGAAACTTTCAGGAAATCTAGATTGTAATTAGTTAATATTTGCATTCTCAGAAGAGCTTTTAGTACAGATATTCTAAGTTGTTGAGACATGCCCTTTAAATATCAGACACTTATGTGATAAAATTGCATTATGCTGGGAAATTTAGAAACAAAACTTGTATTTCCACCCAGACAGAAGACTGTCAACCTTTAACATAAACATAGAAGGTGAAATGATTAGATAATTGAATCTCTTTTTATTCTTTCAAAAAGTAAAAGAAACTCTAGATCATCTTGGTGGTTAAAGCCCTACTTGGTAAATATCCCAGTGCTCTGTACCATATGATTAGAATAGAAAACTGTATTTGTTTATTAGTTGCTTGATGTGTGTGTGCTCTAGAACTCTTCTGGAATTTCCCATTTTTTACATTATTTTTTATTTTATTTTATATACTTTTAAAATACATTATTAAATTTGATGGGAAAATCATAGTCATACTCGCATACCAGGTGCAATTTGGAGTTTTCACATGTAAACAATGTAAAATGATCATATCAAGCTAAAATACTCATCACCTTACTGATCTATGACTTTTTTATGAGACCTTGGAAGTTCAAACTCAGCAATTCTGAAGTAAGCAATATGTTACTATTAACTACAGGGATCTTTCTAGGCCTTTTTAAAAGCAGGCTGAGTGCTGGAGTGTGGGCCAAGGTGGAATAATTCTACTGTAGCCTCTCTCTCTCACTGATTATGCTAAAATCTCAGGACAAAATATAAAAATTAATACCTGGGGACCAAGAAAAAGCAATAAAAGGAATAGGGAAGGGGTAAAAACTTGAAAAGTCTCCTATTTAGAGTGATTTTTTGCATATTTTTCCTCCTTTTTTACCTACTGACTTATACACGCAAGGTCAGGCAATTAAGTTCACAAACTCATCCCAGAAGAAGTGCTACCTACCTCATTCTGAATATCCCTGTGGTCACCGTGGAAGGACTCCTCTTGGGAGGCTATGCCCTGATGCCAGTGCCTAGTTCATTCCTAACTTTTTCATCTTAGACATCAACTATGGAACTAGCGAGAAACAAGTCCCAAAATATCAGGCAGGGAGTGAGGAGTGACAGAATAGGAAAACGGTCCTAGTAAGTGCCTCCAGGTGTACTCCCTCCCTGAGAAACATCACTTCCATTGGCTGCTGGGTAATGCAGGAAAGTGTTTCAGTGGTGTCTTATTTTCCAGTGGGAGCAGTTTGAAACCGAGCAAGAGAGAAGTGACATCTTAGTTACTGTGAACCTGTGTGTTCTCAGGTAAGATCAGCCTGGAAAAATCTGCATTGTAGTCAGACATGTTAAGAGGTTAGAACCTACATAACCACTTTGACCAAGACTTTATCCCAATGCGAGCAAAACCAGAAAAGTTTACCATCTCAGAGGAGGTCATTTTAAACAGGCTTATCTCTAAGTAGCCATTATCCATGACACATGGAAAGTTCGGTTTCCATCCTGAGTGAAATTAAACTGCACTTAAAAATCTGAGTGGATCTCTCAAGTAGCTCGCTATCCTGCATAAGTCATCTGATTCTGAGAGTACAGGAGAAATAGGGTTCAAGTATTTTGGAGTGCTTTTAAGTTTGATTTCTATATTGATTGACCTGAAGTTTATATTTTGTTATAGGAAGTTAGATAAGAATGCACGTTTATTTTTCCAGATGGCTTCCTAGTAGTAATACTACCAATGCCATTAACTGGGCAATGCATTCTTTTACTTGATGATATATAATGCTGTTTTATTGTATGGTACCATCTAAATGAATTTGTATGGATTTTATATATGTTTCTAATCACTGGCTTACTTATTTGTGGAAAAGCACAAATAATTACTGAATAGTTATAATACAAGTTATTCCAGCCAAGTACCCACAGCCATTTATCTTTTTTGCCAAGGTATTCCTGGTTTTTAAAAAAGCACATTTAGTTTTCTAAATAAGCTTTAGACTTAATTTGAATAGTTTTAAAAACACTATGGCCATATTTTTATTAGAATGATGATTTTTAAAAAATAAAAGCAATTCTTCCATTAAAGAACATAATATAACTTTTTGTTCTTTCTTTCTTTGTGTCTTTCAGTAGCCTTTTAACAATTTTATTATCTAGACCTTGTTCACATTTTTAGATGTGATTATGTCTAAGTATTCTTATTGTTCTGCTTTACAAACAAATATAATTTGTGTTTTTAAATTTTTTGTGGTAGATTTGGTGGTATAATGATAGTGTACTATTTTAAATAAAGAAGAATATGCTTCTTTAACTAAAGTATTGAAGAAAGTAATGCCAAATTTAACATTAAGCAAGTTAATAATATACATTTATTTTATTAGGAAAATTTTAATTGAACATTTTGTTCAATACTTGTCAATAAGTTATTCCATTTTGGTTTTTAATTTATTTGGTTTTTAATTTATATGGAATAACATTCATACTTTTTAGTGTGCATTTTTGTGAGATTTTAAGAATGCATGGAACTATGTAACCACCAGAAAAATTAAAGTTCAAAATTCTTAAGAATAAGAATTATTCTCTGTCCTCAGAATTTCCTATGTTGTCCCTTTACAGTCATCCCCTCTCTTCACTCAACTTATGAGAACCATTGATTTATTCTTGAGCATTACAACTGCTTTTTCCACAATGTTGCATCAAATGAATAAGATAGTTAATCTACATTCTTTCACTACGCATAATACATTTGAGATCCATTTATGCTGTTGTGCATATCAGTGGTTTATTTCCTTTATTTTTCAAATGCATGGCCTTGCATGGATGTAACATAATTTATTCATTCCTTAGTTGAAGGACAGTCAGTCGAATTGTATAGTTGTGAGAAATTAAAAATAAAACTACTACATGTATAAACATGTATGTCCAGACTTTTGCATGATTTAAATTTTCTTGACCTTTGCAAAATACCTAATAATGAAATTTTTAGACCATACAGTAATATAAATGTATAACATTAAACCTTGAACAACACAGGTTAAAGGCATCAAGCACTGTGCGGTTGAAAATCAACATATAACTTCAGATTCCACCCAAACTAAATTAACTACTAATAGTCTTCTATGAACTGGAAGTGTTACTGATAACATAAATAGTTGACTAACACATGTTTTATATGCTATATGTATACATGTTTCATTTCAGAATATTAAGGGAGTACAAGTGTTTTAGTTGCATGGATACCTTGTATATTGCTTAAGCCAGGGATTTGGGTGTGCCTGTCACCAGAATAGTGTACATCGTACTCAGTAGAAGTTGTTATCTTTTCCTTCCCTCCATTCTTCTCCCTTTTTGGTTGTTCAAGTTCTTTGTATTGTGTTTGTGTGTGTGTATGTAAAATACATTTCATTCATTACAATAAAGTAAACTAGAGAAAATAAAATGGTTTTTTTTGTTTTTTTTTTTTTTGAGACAGAGCCTCAAGCTGTCACCCTGGGTAGAGTGCTGTGGCATCACAGCTCATGGTAACCTCCAATTCCTGGGCTCAAGCGAGTCTCTTGCCTCTGCCTCCCAAGTAGCTGGGACTACAGGTGCCCGCCACAACGCCAGGCCATTTTTTGTTTGCAGCCGTCATTGTTGCTTGGCGGGCCCGGGCTGGATTCGAACCCACCAGCTCAGGTGTACGTGGCCAGTGCCTTAGCCTGTTGAGCCACAGGCACCGAGCCAAGAAAATGTTATTAAGAAAAACATCAGAGGGGAGTGGCACGGAGCTGCCAGAGGTCTTGAGAACCTGAGTTGTGGCATGACAGAATATTTAAAAACTGACCACACTGAGCAAAACACCTCCTGGTGCAGACCTGAAGCAGTTGAAAAGGACTGGAACACTGCAGGAAATTGGGTCACAAACTGTTTGGTCACTCTCATCTTGCAGACCAGGATTTGGAGTGGATCAATTATGAGATGACAATCTAGAAACTTACTGGCAATCAGATGGTCCCCAGCCTCATTTAGTGAGCATTCAATTCAGAAGAAAGGCAACAATTGTGTTTTAATGTAGACTACAAATCTGATGAAAGCTAAACAAGATTTCAGTCAGAGTAAGAAATAATTTTCACAACCTTCAAGAAATTCGGCAACTGGAATGGGTTGAACCAAATGGCTAGATTCATGTTCCCTTAACCAACAATCATAAGAAGCCAACTCGCACATTCTTGATACAGATTGCTGTTCTAGCCAATCGCCAGAAAGGAAGAGATGCCACATGAGACAATTTAAAATATACACACCAGTGGAAGAGAGCTCTATTGCTACATTTCCTCCATCTAGAACTATTGATTTCATGATGTACCATTCGATTAGGTAACTTTAAAATAGAACAAAAGTCATCAAACATGTCTTTGTTTTATTATGTTCTTAAATACTATATCAGGAATCTTTATTGGAAAAAGTGTCAGTTATTTTGCAATTTTATATACCATTCGAAGCACTTTATTGTAACTATCATAAAAAATAAATTTGGGGTCTTAAAAAAATGAAACTTTAAGAGAAAATACATTTACTATTCATCAACTGGAGGTAGATCTTTGTAAAGGTCTTCATCCTGTTGTCTTCACACTGAGAGGGCTGAGGAGGAAGAGGACGGGGAGGGGTTGGCCTTGCTGTCTCAGGGGTGATGGAAGCAGAGAAAATTCACATGTAAGTGGACCGGTGCAGTCCCAACCCAGGTGTTCCATAGTCAACTCCATTTAACTTAACTGAAACCTGACAAACTGGACAAACTGTCTTTTATTATTATTATTGCTGTTGTTGTTATTTATTAAAGCATAGCTGTGTACATTAGTGCAATCAAGGTGTACAATATACAATCCGAAATATTTTCATCAAATAGTTTAACATGGCCTTCATGGCATTTTCTTAGTTATTGTATGAAGACATTTGTATTCTGCATTTAGTAAGTTTCACCTGTACCCTTCTAAGATGCACTGTAGGTGTGGCCCCACCACTTACCCTCCCTCTACCCCAAACTACCCCCACCCCGCCCTACCCTTGCCCCTTTCCCCTTATTCTTGTGCTATAATTGGGTTATAGCCTTCATATGAAAGCTATAAATTAGTTTCATATTAGGGCTGAGTACATTGGATACTTTTTTAACCTAAAAGATTTAAAAGGTTTTAAAAGA
>CAUYRH010085609.1:0-28176 GCA_963574655.1 Perodicticus potto
CAATAAATTCCCTTCACTTCACTTAGGTGGTGTGGAATGAAAGATGAATAACAAAGCAAATAAACAACCCACCCCCAAACAAAAAGGCTAAAATATTCTCAATGTTTAAGAACTACAATGTCATAATGGAAAATAATATGAAACACACACAAATATATACACACATATATATAATCCTCACCCACCACCCACCCCCAAGGAAAAAATTAAAAAACAGATAAATGAAAGAAACAAGATTGGAAAACCATAATCCAAAAGGGAAGACCACATGTTTATGTGGATTTCAGAAAAGAAAGACATTAGATTCTGTTTGCTTGGATTAAGAACTTTTAATCAAAAGTTAATCATAATCCAAAAGGGAAGACCACATTTTTATGTGGATTTCAGAAAAGAAAGACATTAGATTCTGTTTGCTTGGATTAAGAACTTTTTTTTTTGAACAAAGGGGTTTTTGTCTTAAAATAGCAATTTATTAGCAATTTATTCAAGTTTATTATTAACATCCTCATAAATGTCAATCAGCACCTTAAATGATCTGAAAATTTTGGGTGAATAGATTATGTCTTGGGTATAATAATGGTGCATTGATTCAAATATAAAGTACTTCAAAGCATTTATCAAGGGGCATTGTGAAGGATGAGGTTGCTAGGGTATCGAGGGTGGAAGATAGATACTAAATTCTTTTTATTTCAGAATATTAAAGGGTACACATGTTTTGATTACATACTTTTTTTTGCACAAATTGGGTCAAATTTATAAGCAAACCTTCCACGCAGTGTGTACCATACCCAATAGGTGTGAGTCTTCCGACTCTCTCCTCCCCCCTCTTCCAGCTTGATCTTCATTGAGATTTACTTCCATGTGTGCATGTAAGTGTTGATGGATCAGTTCCAACCTGGTATTGAGTACATGTATTTATTTCTCTAGTCCTGTGAAGTTTCACTTAGAAGAATGGTCTCTAAGGCCATCCAGCTTGTCACAAAAGATACCATTTTTCTTTGTGGCTGAATGTGGAGAAGAAAGTGTTTTAAATTGATCTTTAAATATTGACAGTCTTTCAAAAGATATGGTATTAAGGTGCATATTTTTAATCTCTTAAATCTAGGGGAGACAGGGTTAAAAGAAAGTAACATATTAGCAAAATCTATATGGAATGACCAAATGTCAGAGACAAAGAGAGGAGATAAATACATGGGTTTGTGTGGGAAAGCAATCATGAAATAAGAATTTGAATAATTGTTATGTAAGTGAAAATGGGAAAAAGTGAGAGCTATGGATTCATCTAATGCGACACAGGACACGTTACTATGTGGGGGAACACGAAAGAAGACTAAGCAATGACTTTGATTTGCAATCTAATTGTGAAATAATTGTCTTTAGGCTATTAGAGTTGCATTTCAGAACAATAGCTATAAATATAGCTTTATCCTGGGACACCCACACCTCCATTTAACAGCGGTGTAAAATGTCACTCAAACAGAAGATAGTTCTGCAACAGACTGTGAATATTTCTAAAATTTTACCATCTAAAAACTTGAAGAAATAGTAAATAACAATTTGAAACAAAAAACTAAGATATTCTTGTGTATTCTCTCCTGGCACTCTGAAATCTTTTCAAATTAACTAGTATTCAATATAACTTTCTGATAAATTAAACTTAGAGTTTTGAGATATTTTTATATAGATTCTGCTGTACGTTAGTTGACGCTAGAAGTTGCTCTGAAGCATCCCATGTTGATGAGTTGCCAAAAGGCTTTCAATTAATTAAACCGCTATACTTGGCTCTGTCTCTGGTGGATTGACTGCTTATCCCAAACAGGTGTTGATGGATTAGGACATTCCTCTCTGGCTGATTCCTGATTAAATTTGGACAAAGAACTTGACAGCTGTCATGTCTCTGTTTACCATAATTCTTTCCTCAAACCAGAAAGCACAGAGTCTGCTACATGAGAAAAGTGTGGAGAGCCATATTGTGCAGGTAACTCTTAAGATAGCAACAGTTATTAAAAATAGCATTTTAATAATCTCTTATTCATGCATAAGGCCCATATGATTTGCACAAGAGAAAAAAACTTCATAAAAGTCTCATTTATTAAAAATAAGTATGTGATACTCACTTAGCATTATCCCCATTCTTTTATGCTAAAAACAGACAAAATATTCTTATGGTCTCAGGATTCTCACCTTGATGACTATACAGTGGTGGACAAATGCAAATTAATATTCATTCATGAATTGTGACCAGGCTGCATTGTTTCGCCCTGCCCCAAAGCTTTTTTGTCCAGAGAACATGGGAAAAGATAGGCTAGATCTAAGATCATCATCAAGAGAAATTTTTGATTGGCCCTCCTTCTCTTTACAGGATTCAGATAATTTAAACACATTTTGGTTTTGTGAAGGAAAATTATTTTAGAATGAAATTGTATGTAATCTTTATGTTCACATAGATCTATTTCCATTTTATGGGCAACCATGAAATGACTTGTTAATGGTTAATACATTAACCTCATATAGTGATCGCATGTTTATGGTTTTGTCCTCCGGACACTGATAATAGCTTTTCACTGGACTGTATTTATCCCTGCATCTTGTTGTCTCTTTCTCATGTGTGCTGTGCTACTCCACATGATTCCACCATCAAAGGCAATAAAGACCTGAGTAAGGAATGTGGTTAAAATACTACTCAGTACAAGGAATCTAACTCACCCAGAAGCTGTAAAAGAGAACAGGCAATGCTTTCTGGTATGTGATTGTGGCAAACTCCACATGGGGAAACACGCCAACAGTATGTGGGAAGAAAATGGCAGACAAATTTTTCTCTGTACCCCTTGTGGTGGACAATTTGAAAATGCCACTTTTTGCACGGCTGCCTGGAAGACATCCACGTGATAGAGCACTCTGCAGCTCCCAGCTAAACCTCTTCACAGGTGGTGGGGAAGCTCAGGCAACTATATTTGCTTCTCGTATCTCTTCACCTCAGTCTCTATCCCTCACTGTCTCTGGTGAGTGCTCTATCCAAGAAATCAATTGGACTACAACTTATCTTGGCTCATTTTCCAAGAAAACTGGATGTAAGACACTAGGGCAGAGAAGCTTAGTTTCTCCTCTTAAACAATTTCTTCAAAACATTGTGCTACAAACCATGTAAGAGAGTTATCAACCCTAGTATGAAAGTCGGAGAAACCACCTCTAAGGAGTGGTGGGGGGACCAATATCTAAAGCATGAGACTCAATATTATTGAACATATATACTTGAGTAATTACATATTACATCCCTAAAACCACAAAATATGTACACACGTACGTATGATTTCATCATATTTCATTAGCAAAAGATTTTCTACTTTTTTACCTAAAAGAAAAAGGAAAAACTATGTAGAACATAACACATAGTTTATATGTCTTATCTAAAGATGATGAAATTAGAATGACTTTGATTTAAATTTCTAGATTCTCCAGTTTGTTAAATTCTTTGACCCTTAGTTTTAAATTCTGTTATTGTGGGAAAATAGTATTTAAAGAAGGGAATTTTTATGAGGCCAAATTCAATTGGAAAATATGCCAGAATATAGCAAATGGGTAAATATTACAAACATAATTTTCTGTGTATTTTTTTACATTGATGGAGTGATATTCTTATATAATTAGATCATGAAAATTTTCTTCAGCTAGAAGACATAGAAATATGTTACCTCTTAATCTGTATTGATTTATTTAATTTATTACTTCTGTAAGTATGATTTTTTTTTTTGAGACGGAGTCTCACTATGTTGCCCTCAGTAGAGTGCCGTTGCATCACAGCTCACAGCAACCTCAGACTCTTGTGCTTAAGCAATTCTCTTGCCTCAGCCTCCCAAGTAGCTGGGACTACAGGCATCCATCACAATGCCCAGCTATTTATTTGTTGCAGTTGTTTAGTTGGCCTGGGCCGAGTTTGAACCCACCACCCTTGGTGTATGTGGCAGGTGTTATAACCACTGTGCTACGGGCACTGAGCCAGCAAGTATTTTGAATTAAGTACTATGCATGTGATACAGGAGCAAATCAAACAAATAGAAAACCCCTGTCCTTTTGATCTTTTGTTCTATAAATTGCATTATTTCTTTCTCCTTTATTCTCTCCCAAACCAGTGAATTATTTTCCCTTGCCTAAAATATGCTATATTACCTTTCATAAACAAACCAAAAACAGTCCATGTCTCTATTCTCCTCCATCACCTGACACAGTTTGTTTTAGAGCCAGGCTTCTGTAGTCCACAAATATGACTGTCACTTCTCTGACCTCCCATTCACTCCTCAATCTTCCATGGTGGGACTTCTACCCTCCACATTTCTAATAAAACTATTTTCTCCAGTTCACGAAATTGCCTTCTATTTTCAAAATATAATGAATCTTTTCCTGTTCCTGTCTCACTTGACCTTGCTGCACTATTTAATCTGTGTTCCATTAATTCTTTTTTAAAAATGGCCTTTCTTCATTTCTGTAACATTATTCTCTGAGTTTTTCTGAATTCCCCTGGGCATTCAGGTTAAATATTGAATTTCAATTTCTTTGACTTTGTCTTCTTTGTTAAAAAAGAATGTTCCTGCCTTGGGCTCTCTTATCTTACTCAATATTTTAGTCTTGCTTCTGGAACTTTCCATGTCCCCTGCACACCAACATCTCTCCACCACCCTCAACTCCCTCCTTTCATATCTCAGTCACTTCACGTTCACAAGTTTTGATGGACATTCAAAGTTTTCTCTTTACAAGGTCAGTACTTCTGTACTGTCAAGTTCTACAGGCAAGGGCAGGATTTTTATCACGCTAGTATTATTTATTCCTAATGTAGTTTTGAACATATTATAAGCAGTAATGTAGTTTCAAACATATTCTAAACACTCAAAATGTATGATTTTAAATATAACCATAATTAAACTAATTGCCCATTTCTATGGCATAAACCTCCTCCTATTCCTGTTTTGATGACTTCCATATCTGCACTTCTAGTTCTTTACTGGGCACGTCTCCTGGAGTTACCCACACCGAGCCCAGGGTCATCGCTATGGAATGAGCTCACATCTTGGTGATCTTCCCACTTACAAATTTTCAGCATCACCTCATCTGTCACAGACTACAATGCAATGTCCTTAGAGGGCAACACAAATTCTTTATTTTCTGAATAAAATGACCTGTGACTACAAACTACAGGCAATTTCTTTTTCTTAATGTTACAGTCTCTTTTATGCATCCATTGACATAGGGAACATTTCCCAGATATTAATCAGATGCTAACTTAAGGTGTTGATGTGAAGGTATATTTTATAGATGTGATTAAATTTCATAATCAGTCATTATCAATTAAGTTAGTCATATTATCTTAGATAACATGGGTGAACCTGATTCAATAAGAGGAAAGGTCTTAAAAACAGATTTGAGGCTTTCTTAAGAAGAAATGTTTCCCAGAGGCAGCAGTTTCTGTCTGAGTCCAGGAAATCAAGCACGCTCCTTTTGATTGTTTGTCTGTTGATTTATTTTTTATTTATTTTTTTGTAGGGGGGGGCAGAGCATAGTATTGTAGCACTATGGAGAGTGCTGTGGCATCATAGCTCACAGAAACCTCAGACTCTTGGGCTCAAGGGATCCTTTTGCCTCAGCCTTGTGGGAAGCTGTGACTCCAAGAACCTGCCACACGCTCTAATAGTTTTTCTATTTTTAGTAGAGATGGGGTCTTGTTCTTGCTCAGACTGGTCTTGAAATCCTGAGCTCAAGAAACCCACCCACCTCAGCCTCTCAAAGTGCTAGGATTACAGGAGTGAGCCATCACGCTCGTAATTTGATTTTAAACTCAACTACTTAGCTCCCACAGTTTGTGTAAGCCGTTTTTCTGCAAAACTATTTTGTGACTATCTCTTAATAGTTATGGTTCTCCAGAGAGCCCTAACTGATACATATTTTTTTACGGAGAGTAGTTCTAAAGAGACAGCATGTAGGGATGACTTTCATATTGGCCCTGTATGACACAGAGTTCTTTTCATATGATTAGCTAGGAGGCCCTAATGATTCAATTTTTTTTAAACTGGGAAAGAAAGATGGTAGTTCATGGTGTTATGTGGGAATGGTAACACATAAAATATTCTCAAGAGTATCTGTCGGAGACCCTTAACCAAATAATTCTAAGAGACAAGGTGCTGAATGACTATGAATTTGATACCCTAGAACATTTTTTCTTTTGCAGTTTTTGGCTAGGGCTGGGTTTGAACCCACCACCTCTGGTGTAAGGGGCTGGCGCCCTACTCCTTGAGCCACAGGCACCACCTGCCTTAGAACACTTTTGTTAAACTAGTGAGTTGGGTAGTTACACCTAATTGAGAAAAGCAAAATGGGGAAAGAAAAGAATGAGGTCCAGGATTCAAATTCCCATCTCAACCTCCACATATATAAGGTGAAAATTATATCTGCTCTGACAGAAAGTTGAGGTTTCTGAAAACTATACCTTTAATCTAATTCTTGAGAGGTTAAATTACGATATAAATTGTATTAGCATCTTGGCAGGGTATCTTCCATCAAAGTGAGTGCACTCCTTAAGAAGGAATAGGATACTACAAATTGGAATTGGGACAAAAAGGAAGATCCTGATGAGTCTGGATCCCAGCCTTCATATTCTGATAAATCTTCTTTGCCATGAGATGCAGACCCTCTACACCTGCCAAGGGAAATTTGTTCTTGTTTGCCAGATAAACCTGTAATGGATCCCCTGGTAAAGTTGCCTTAGAAGGTGCAGATATTCTCCTTAGGAGCCTACCTCTAATATACCCCTTGCTTCTAGATCTCTAACTGCATGCAAGTGTAGGCAGTCTCCAAAGAAGAAGGTACAAGGTGACCAATAGAGAGACAGGTATGGTTTACAAAAACAGGATTACATGATTTTCCTAAGTGATACCAACAGAAATCTGGAGAATATCTGGAGATATTATGGTTGTGGGATCATAGTGGAAGGAATAGAAAGTTGGTTCCGCCTGAATTTATTGATTTGAGTCTACTAAGCATGGGTTCTCCATTCATTGTACAGCTTGAAGGATTAGAAGGGCTCTAAAAGTTTGCTTAATTTGTTTGTAACGTGGACAAAACGTGACCAATCCTAAATAAGTCGAAAAATCAAAACTTCCTTGATATTCTGTAAAAGGACATATCCAAAGGCTCAGAGAAATGGACTTTTAGAGTGCATTTTCCATATAATTCCTACTCTTGGGAGGAGTCCATAGGAAACACTTTCACCAAGATAGTAATATTACATTTATGACAGGAACTCCTACATTTTTTTTTTTTTTTTTTTTGTAGAGACAGAGTCTCACTCTATCACCCTCCGTAGAGTGCTATGGAGTCACAGCTCACAGCAACCTCCAGCTCTTAGGCTTAAGCGATTCTCTTGCCTCAGCCTCCCAAGTAGCTGGGACCACAGGCACCCGCTGTAGCGCCCGGCTAATTTCTGATACAGTTCGGCCTGGCCAGGTTAACCTGCAACCCTCAGTATATGGGGCCGGCGCCCTACTCGCTGAGCCACAGGCGCCGCCCACTCCTACAATTTTTGAAGAAAGAAATTACAGTGGAAAATGCGACCATCGAGTTAGGGTCACCACATACACTGGGAATAATAGAACGCTATGGTATTAGCACCAAGTGGTGGCACTTGATCACCAAAGAAAAAAGAGGTACTATTATCACAACAAACACTGGAGTCAAAGCATCAATCAGAATGATCAGATCCACAGAGGTCTATAGCACTGGCTAATTGATAACATTGTTCCTAAGAAAATATTATAGATGGGCACTATACTAAATTTTTAATTAGTTTGCATAACAAGAAGCATTTTAGGTTTGGTGAAGAGAAGGCTGATTTGATCAATTTATAATGATAACCGGTCTTTCCAAAAGAACCTACAGCCATTAAGAAAGTTAACTGTTTACTGGGGGAGGTGAAATAGGCAGGCTTTCCCTTGATGACTGGATGCTGGTTTTGAACTCTTACTGATACCAGGAGACAGTATAGTGGCTCACCACTCAGACTAAAGGCTTCTGAGAATGAGGCGATCAGCAGAGTTTTGCATTAGGTCACCAAACCCATCACATGGTAGTTTCTCCAGTTCCAGAATGAATAATTGAAATGAAAACACTCAGCAACTGGCAGAATCCCCATATTACTTATCAGCCTCCTTGAGAGAGATGTTATGGGAGGAAATGTCATGAGAAGACTCCCAGAATTGTCTCTACATACAAAAGAGCAAATTGATATCAATGTCACATTCCTGAATGCACTATAGAAATTAGTGCATTAATGACTTGAACAATGCAGGGATAATGATTCCCAGTATATCCCTCACTAAACTTGCCTATTTAGCCTGTGCAGGAAAAAAGAAATGGATCTTGAAGCATAATAGAAAATCGTTATGTATTTACTCAGGTAGCTTTGAATGCAACCGCAGCGCCAGAAGAGGATGTTGTTTGGGCAAATTAACGCATGCTCGGATACTGGTGTGGAACTATTTATCTGTCAAATACTTTTTTTTATTTTTCTTCTTTTTATCTCTTCTCTTGGTAAATACCACAAGATGTAAGTTGTTTTCTTCATGCCGCAAGTCTCAAAGTACAGAATCATCCTTCTCCCTTGGTGATATATCAATTCTATAGCCTTGTGTAGCAATTTATTTTACCCAGACCTTGATTACTTTTTCTTTGCACGGAACATCGTGTTTGTCCATTTCATTGATGATATTATACTGATCATACTTAGTGACTAGAAAATGTCAATGACCTCTGAACGTATTTACATGAAGCTTGTTTGTCAGAGGGTGAGATATAAATCTCACAAAATTCAGGGATGTTTCACCTTAGTGAAATTTGTTGGGGTCTAGTGGTATGGACTATGTTAACCTATTCTTTTTAGGGGCGGGAATAAGATGTTGTTTCTCCTGATATACATAAAAAGGTTGGCAATACCTACTAATCCTCTCTGGATTTCAGAGGCAATATATTCTTCATTTGAATGTTTTACTCTGCCCCATTTTCTAAGTGCCCTAAAAAGCTGCTATCTTTGACTAGAATACTAAGAAAGAGATGAATGTATCTGAAACAAGCTGAGGCTGCCATTTAAAATACTTTGACACCTAGACCATATGATCCAGCCAATCCAATTGTTCTTAAAATGTTAGTAGTGGTGATAGATACTGTCTGAATCTTTGTTAGCTCCAATAGTTGAATTCCAGTAAGTCCCTTACCGTTTGGAGGACAACCCCTGTAATCTTCTGCAGATAACTGGTTTCCTTTTAAGAAACAGGTTCTGGGCCTGAAAGGAGACTTATAGCTGATTTGCATGAACAGGGGGTTGTCTGATAAATTAAGCCGTGCATGTGAGCATGCACAGCTACACTACACTACCAGTTGAAGGAGCTCCAGCTGACTGAAGGCGGAAGTGAAATGCTGGCAGGAGCAGGAAATTGGCCCATACCACCTCCCTTTCCCACATTATCTTTTCTCTCCCAGCCTGTATTAAGAATTCTCTAACGGCTTTATTAGGAATTCTCTAGGATCAGTGGATAGAGGAAGATTAAACTGGAGCCTGGTTTATACTTGGTTCCTACACCTTCTTGGAAGTGGACAGATGCCACAGTACGGCTCCCTGAGGGACACTAGTGAAGAGACATCCTCCCAGAGAGAAGAACCAGTTTGCGTGACTCCAGGGAAGTCCGTACCACTATGCCATGCAGCTAAAATGCATGGAATAATATCCATTGCATTCATATTTGGAGAACATCATGCAACACTTGACACCATACATATAAAGCACTTAGAATAATATTTGTTACATTGTAAGTATATGTTTGTTATTATCATCTGCTACTATTACTTAGCATTTCTTGATTTTTCTAAAAATAATATTGTTAAAAATATTTAGCTTAAAAACTACTTCAATAATAGGAGAGGAAGCTTATGAACTGATAGACAGGACAATTCAAATTTCACAGCAGAAGCTGCTGGATTCTGTTTCGTTGATGTCAACCAAATATATATATATAATTTATAAAATTGACTACTTTAATTGAATGAGAAATCCGGTCTTATATAAGTTCAGTTAAAAAGATTGAATATGGAGAGTCTCATTTGAAAGATAGAATATTTATTATAAGCGATTCACTAACTTTTGTGGGTTTTTTTCCATTTTGGATGCAGAAAAAATAATATTTATAGCAGCAAAAAGTGTCATACAAAAAGAAGAGAAAAATAAAACAAAAAGCAAAAGTGTCTAGCACTTTGAATTAAATCAACAAAGAATAACTTAAAACTGACATCCTTTTAAAATACCATTATGAAACAAGAATTCACAACAGGAGTTAGAAATGTCAACCACAAAGAATGAATTTCTTTGCTCTTGTCAATGTAACAAAAGGCCTAAAATATTGTTTTGAGTACATTCAATCTTTTCATATTTAAAAATATCTCAATGGATGAAGAATTACTATTATCCTAATTTAAGAGCTTATTACACAAGTACCTCTTATTCCCTGATTTTATTGATAACTAACACTCATTTTGCATTTCTCTGTAGATTTTTGACAGGCCTTGTTAATAGCTGAAATAATCTTCTGGGGTGTGAGAGACTTCTAAAATACTTTTCTTTTCTCTGAAAAAGGGACATGTGCAGAGAACATGTTTTCTTCTGTGGCTTTAGATTTTTCTTTATGAAGATCGAATTGTTAAACTTGCTTGGTTCATTGTATAAACATGAGAGGCCAAACGTGAACAAGATACCACATGTTGATGAAGGCAGAGGGGAATTCTTGATGTTTTCCACCTTTGACAATGTTACTGGTACATCTTGATAATATTGCTTCACTCTTTGGTTAATTAACCCCCAAATTGCCTTCTTTTTCAGTATTTCTATTAATTGAAAAAGTAAATATATCTAAACATTTATTATCGTTTTTGCTTTCCTGGTACTTGACACATACTCCAGAAGCTGATGAAGTTGGTTATTAAAACTCATCTCCAAGTTGCTATCACTCTTGTTATCTGGACCTCATAGCTATCTATACCTACACCTTGAGAGCTGAACTGTACCAACACCTGAGATTTGCACAAGAGTTCTTCTGGGCCATTGAACAAAAACGTTAGAGGAATTTATTAAAATAAACAGAATAATTTTTTATGGATGTACATAATACCATATTTCATAACATAAGGCTTTCTGGGATGGGATTTTGTGGTTGGGTGTTCCAGAATTTTATTTAAGAAATATGTTAATAGAGACTTAGGAGGAAAAACTTGATAAGTCTTGCTTATTTTAAAATTATGATTCCAAGGCCAGGCACAGAGGTTCATACCTGGAATCTTAGCACTCTGGGAGGCTGAGACAGGAGGATTCTTTGAGCTCAGGAGTTCAAGACCATTTTGAGCAAGAGCAAGACCCAGTCTCTACTAAAAATAATAATAATAATAATAAAATAGCCAAGTATCGTGGTAGGCACATGAAGTCCCAGCTACTCAGGAGGGTGAGGCATGAGGATCACTTAAACCCAGGGGTTTGAGGTTTCTGTGAGCTAGGCTGATTACATAACACTCTAGCCTAGGGCAACAGAGTGAGACTCTGTCTCAAATTAAAAATATTATTCTCTAGGAAGGAAGTGCATTTATGACTGGGAAAATCTAGTTCTATTTTTCAGGAAAATATTACAATCTAATTAATCATGTTTTGGTGTAGTATGAAAAAATAAATCTGAACCCTATAGGAGGTTTTTGGCCCAAACCTAGTTTAATGTACTTTTTGTGAGATCTTAGCTGTAAGCTATCCAGACCTTTTGTCACATTTATGGTATTTTGGGTAGATATTTACTCAACCTAAAACCACTACCTTGTGACTCCCTTCATCAGATATTTATATATCTGATAACTTTTTAAAACACAGAAATGCAGTTTTGTCCATTAACTTTGTATTTATAAAGTTGCTAAATTTTATTATTTGTTCTAGTGGTTGTTTATTGGATTTAGGAAAAAAAAATATTTTCTGGTTTTTTAGCACATAAAACTGCTAAAGAAAGCTTTAAGGAAAACTTTCTATTATTTACCCGAATGCTAACAGAGTCGGTTCTTTATATTTGCTATTTAATATACCTTCCCTAAGCTAAATTTCATGATTGGTCCTATTAAGGAACTTTTTTTTAATTTGAAAATTGATGATTCAACCAAAAGTAAAGTTATCCGTTCAGTTACTCCTCAATTCTTTCATCCACTCTGCCATTCACATGTTTCCCGTTGTTTCTTATTGTGTTGTACACATGCCCAGTGTCACAGAAAAAAAATAATAATAATCAAATAATAATAGACCCAATTTGAGAGAAAATTACAATTAACTAGTTATGTTTCCCATTATGGTGGATTTTTCATTTAAAAAATCATTAAAGGATTCACCTGAAACTAAAATTAATTTACCTTGTCAAGTACTATGTTTTAAATTTGTTTTCTGTACTGACAAGAAAGCTATCACGACATGTTTCAGAGACTTAAACAAAAATCCTATTTTAAAAATAATTAGGGAAAATTAAAGGTTTCAAGAAAATTACTATGCTATTTCCTTTATTATGTATAAAATTGGTTTTACTGCTGGGGCATCCATCGGATTTTATAACATGTAGAATAATTTTATGACATAGACCACATTTGTCGATATGAAATGTTAACACTTATATTCCACAGAGGCCAACATTTCTGAACATGTTTAAGATCATTGTAGAAAGTCACAAATCATGATTAATAATGTTTCGTAGATTTTACCTATTGTTAATTATTTCAGACTTAGCTAAATTTAAAATAACTTTTTGGATTATTTTTCTCTTTTATTCCCTTCTCAATTCAGTCTTTTTATTGTATACAAAAAAATCTTAGCACAATTTCTCATATTCCCAAACAATACACTATCTTTCTGCTATAGCACAAGACTGAGTCAATTTTTTTTTTTGAGACAGAGTTTCATTTTGTTGCCCTCAGTAGGTCCTAAGACTGAATCAAATTATTTATAAAAGTACTTCTGTAGGCGGGCAGCGGCTCACATTTGTAATCCTAGTACTTGGGAGGCCCAGGCCGAGCTCACAGATTTGAGACCAGCTTCAGCCCAGCAAGGCCGTGTCTCTAAAAATAGCCAGGCATATAGCCAGCACCTGTAGTCCCAGCTACTTGGGAGGCTGAGGCAAGAGAATCACTTGAGCAACTAGTGCACCCTTCAAAGCAATTTTGGAATTCTTTTTCTGGAATGGACATCAAAGCTATTGTCTTTGTATCTTGATGTCCTGAATGTCATCAAAATGTCTTACTTTTAATGTGTCCTTTATCTTCAGGTAAATAAAAAAGTCTTTAGGGGCCAGATCAGGTGAGTAGGGAGGGTGTTATTATATAGTTGTTTATTGGCTAAAACCTCCCTCACAGACAGTTCCATGGGAGCTGGTGTACTGTTGTGATGCAACAGCCATACCCTTCTCATCCCAACATTTTCAGTTCAGGTTTTCCAATTTCTTTATGGATGTTCACTTCATCTGCTATGCTTCTCACAGTCAGCCAATGATTTTGATGCACAATTTGATGAAATTTTGCAATGATTTTTGTCAGTTCTGCTCCTTACTGGGTACCCTGACTCTCTTCATCAGTGATGCTTTCTTTCCTTTCATTAAAAAAAAAAAAAAAACACTTAATTCATATGTACACTGCCATTTTCTTCATGGCATTTTTCCCATATATTTGCACTAACATGCCTCTGATTTCACTTCCATTCTTGCGAACTTGAACAGGTAATTTATGAATGAATGTTTATTGCTCTAATTCAAGCTCTGACACTCTCACAACAGCACACAAATCATGCAACAATAATGAACGACATTCAGCAGGACACCAGCACACACCGACATGAGCACAGCTGTGAGACTCTGAGATACCAGGGTTATGAAATCTAGTGAGTTGTTGGTACGGTGCTGCCAATGCGGCACATGGAGGCACGTTGGTGAACTTAATTGTCAGACTTATTTCATTTATGCAATAGGTATAATTGTTGTGCTTTATATAGCTGACATTTTGCTAATCTTTCTACATATTTCACATAATTGAATCATCTCTTCTAATTATTAATATTCATTTTCTCATCTATACACACATACTCTATCTTCTATTCTATTTACTTTAGACAAACTCTTCCACAAATCTTGTAATTATCCACAACAAATATCTGAGATTGAATGTTTAATCCATTAAAAATGTTCAAATAGTTGCTCATCTATCTTAAAATCAAAATCCATATAAAAGCCTCCAAACTACCACATATACACCTTCTTGCCTCTGGTCCTGCAACTCTGACCTTGCCTCCTGTAATTTAGGGCATCTTTGCTTACTGTACAATATATGCTGAAGTGCCTCCAGCCTTAGGTCTTCGCACCTGCTGTTGTTTCTCAAGGGATCACTTTTAGCTGGAGATTAATCAGCTGAATTTTAAAAGTTATTTCTTTGAAATCTAATTTATCCCATTTAAAATATAACCTTCTCTCCAAGTTTCTCCTTTTTTCCCACTTTCATATTTTGTTTTCTTTTAGCTAGCACTCACATGTATTTGTTATATATTTTGCCTATTCAAATCATTGTATGGAGTTAATTTTTAATCACATCCTGTGAGACAGTAAGTTAAACTTTGCTGAAATTACTTTTGCATATATGATAGAGTAAAATTTTCAAAAGTTATTGTGTAAATGTTTAAGGCTGTTAAATATTCCAGACAACCAGTACATAGACAACTTCTTTAAATTGTACATGAACTTTGTGGCCATCCAATATATTGATGTAACAAAAAAAAATTAAAGTACAATTACCAAAAATGTAATACAAAACAATTAATAATGAACTCTTCCCAAACATGATGTTTTTGAGGAAGTACATTTACAAAGTGATTCAAGTGTGACATTTGAGGAATGATAGTAAATTGAAAATAAACATCTATTTAACCTCTTTCCCAGAAACTATTGACTTTAGAATCAGAAATAAATTTACCATGAACCTAGTTAATCTTAAATTTAGGGTAGCTGAACTGCATAGACTCCTTTCCAGAGCTCATATCTAATTTTCTATTTCAATCATAATTTTTATTTTATATTTTTGAGAAGGCTTTCTCCCAAACTGTATAGTCTTTGTGTACCACAAAACTATAGTTACTTTTGAGAGTAAAATCAGAGTTGTTGCTTCAGACAAAAACCCTCATCTGCAAGTAATAAAAGCAAAGAATAGCAATAAAATGCTGAACAACGGAAAGCAAATAAGCAAGTGATAATTAAATCAGGAAGCAATAAAATGAGAAATTCCAAACAGGCAGTGAGAAAGATAACAAACAAATTTATTTATTTATTTAAAGACTATGTTTAAAAGATTCATGTATCAACAGCAACCCATACTTCTGCGAGCAGTAATAACACTTGGATCACAAAAGTAGAATAATCATTTGAAACCTATTTAAATTCCCTTGAATTCTTCCTTTATCACATTTAGCCACATAACTGACAGTTCCTCAAACAAGTGGCAAAATGCAAATTTTTTCTCTGGAGAAGGTAAAGAAGAAAGCTTGTTAGCTGGGGAATGTAAACACTTTTGTAGGCAGAAGTACCAGACCAACAGCAGAAATCATAACTGTATGCAACCTGAAAGCTCACAGTCCATTTCCACAATCACACAAAGACTTTCCAAAAGTGGTCCCAGGAAAATGGAACAGCCAATGTGTCATGTATCAGAGACATCAATAGTGAAATCTCTTCCCCTATGCACTCATTCTACCAACATTCAGTGAAGTGCCTAGTTTGAACAGCTCTTTGAAAACACTACCAGAAAATAGAAAGTTAGTGACGATATTGAATCTATGATACAAAAGCAGAATACCATAAAAAGGGACATACAAAGAAAAAAATGGATATTATAATTTAAAACCGACAGTAAAATTTTAAAAATGAAAAAAGTATGTAGAAGATGAAGTTGAAGAGAAAACTTACTTAGAAAAAGATGGAGAGTAAGAGACAAAACAGAGGATCATATATCAATTGTCCTCAAAGAGAAAACAGGGTAGGAAATCTTTAATAAGGTAATGGAAATAGGTCATGATCAAAGAACATTGCCCAATTTTAAGCGTCCTCTGAGATCCTTCCACAGTGCAAGATGTAGACTTTATTGGGAAAAAAATGTCAAGAAAGTTTAGAACGCTAGAGAACAAAAGATTAATCTCCAATTTAAGAGAAAGGGACAGACATGAAGATGGAGCAAGAGAGGAACTATGGATCATATAAAAAGATAAGGAATCAACATGACCTCATATTTCTGAACGGCAGAACAGAAAGTCAAAATATAATAACAATAGGCAAATAATTCCTTCACCATTTTGAAGACAAATTATGTCTCATTTAAATTTTATGCCCATCTACAGTTGTAATTGTGTATCAAAGTAAAATAAAGATATTTTCAGACATTCAATGTATCAAACATTCATCACTTCTCATTTCCTTGATTAGTAATAGAGACTATATTGAGACAATTATGATGGTTAATATTTTTCATGTTTTATTGAGACAAAATTATTATACAAATTTGTGGGGTACAAATTATATTTTGACATAGTCATCCAATGTGATGAGCAAATCAGGGCAATTAAAATCTCGATCATATCAAATATTTGTCATTTCTTTTTGTTGGGGACATTTCAAATCTTCTCTTTCAGCTATTTTGAAATATACAATAAATTATTGCCAACTACTGTTACCCCACTCTGCTTTTGAACACGAGAACTTATTCTTTCTAACTGTATGTTTGAAGCCAATAACCAGCCATTTTTTATCTTGACCCCCTTCTCAGCCTCTATTAACTGTCACTTGGCTCTTTTCCAATGTAAGCAATCAACAGTTTTTAACTCCCACAGGAGTGAAAACACGTGATGAGTGTTTCTCTGTCTGTCTTACAGCACTACACATAATGACTGCTATTTCCATCCAGGTTGCCAAAAATGAATCGATTTCATTCTTTTTTTATGCCTGAATAGTATTCCATTGTGTGTGTGTGTGTATGTATTCCATATTATTTCTTTTATCCAGTCATCTACTGAAGGATACTCACTGTTAATGATGCTCTAATATGTTTGATGTGTCAGTTGAAATGGGCCTCAGGATGACCTGCTTATGCATCCTTCTAAGTACGTCTGTGGAGGGTCCTTCTGTATAAGATTAGCATTTGAGTTTTTTATTTTTATTATTTTTATTTTTGTTTTAGGTTAATTGAGGGTACAATCAGGTTACACTGTTTGCATTTGTTAGGTAAAGTCCATTTTATAATTGTGTCCCGCCCCCAAGTGGTGTGCCATACACTGTAACATTTGTAATGTTGTGCCCCCTTAACTGTGAGCACACCCATTGCACTCCTGCCTCCCTCTCAACTGCTTCCTCATTCCTCTGCCCCTCCCCCACCTTGAATAGATCTGAGTTTTTCTCTTATGTGTGTGTGTATGAGATTGTCTACTGGCTTTGGACTTAGTAAAGTAGGTTGCCCTCCACCTCCACCGTGTGGTCGGCCACCATGCTGTGTGTTGAGGGCCTGAGTAGAACAAAGGACTGAGGCAGGACTGTTTCTCTTCCTCCTTTCTCTCTGCCTCAGTAACTGATCTGGGAAATCTCATCTCATTTTTACTGACTCTCAGACTAAGATTCATATCACAGCTCCTCTGGTTCTTAGGCCTCACTTGGACTGGTATGGAATTAAACTCACTTTCCTGGTTCTCCAGTTTAGATATGGCAAGTCATGGGACTCATCCCCTTTCACAATAGCATGAACCAATTCTTTATAATAAATCTGTTTGTACATATACACACACATATTCCCCTACAGACACATACATACTGTATTTTTCTATTTCTCCAGAGAACCCTGACTAATAGTAATACAATAACACGGGCTGGAGGAAATGAAAACTACACCAAGGAAGAAAGGCAAATAAACTCCCTAATGAACAGAAAGGGAATAATATGTAGATAGGCGTGTAGACACCAAGCAGAGAGGAAAACCTATCCAGATTGAAGGAGCTCAGGAAATGCTAGAAGAGGCCTCTTCAAGACGAAAGTTGTTAATTAACTGATAGAAGGAAAAGTTACCTAGTGGTTGATAAATTGTGGCCAGATTATTAATACATAGAATTAAACAAAAGTAACTAAAAACGTGTGTTGACTCAAAGGAAATAAAATGTATGAAAATACAACTAAGCACTGTGTGACTCATTTATCAATAGAATTTAATAACTTTATAATAATGTTAACAATTATTGTTAAGCTCACCAATATAATGATATATTCATTTTCACAGGATCATACATGGATAATTTATGTCTATGTGCTGAGGCTGAGGGGAAGAAAGAAATTTAAGTCTTCACACACCTGATTGAAGATGGCAGCCGAGTAGCAGCTTCTGTGCAGCCGGGCGCAGTGAGAGTGGGAAGAGAAGACTCCAAGCATCTCTGGCCTGTGGGTTTTGCCCAGAGGCTTCCCTTTGGTGATACAGGATGTCAGTGAGAGACTTCTGGACCCCACAAGGAGGACAAAAGTGGTGGAAAACTGTCAACTGGTAGGTGTTTTTGTTCAGTTGGAGGCCACCTGCAGCTGTAACCATAGCAACAGCAAGATTGCAAGCAGGAAAAGCCTTACCTGGGGGCTGTTTTGGTTCTTTTGGACTTGGACACTCAATTGAACGGCCTTGGGAGATCTTGCGCTGGTGTGCGGATGACTTTTCGTGTTGTCTGTGGCCCTAGACTGAGCCACAGAGCCAGAAAGGAGCTAATATCATTCAGCTGTGGGCTACCCCTGCGTGTTGCAGCGTCGGATCAGCCAGGAGACCTTGAGAGGGTAATCTAGTGACTGAGCTGCCCAAAGGCGGGGATTGAGACGCTGGGCAAGAGCGGAGATCCGAGTGTTTGGCAGACTGACAGCCGTGGCACTCAGGAACAGAGGGGGAGACTGGATTTGGCGCTCTGGATAAGCAGGCAGCCATGCCAGGAGATATCCCAGAGGTAAGTGCTTTTCCTGGAAAGCTTCTGCTTGGCCAAGGATTATGGCCTGGAGTGTCTTTTGAGTGGGCTGAGGAGTTATTTGGGAAGATATTTGCCTGGGGAAAGACTTTATGAGGAAGACTGCCATAGCAATAGCAACAACTCCAACAATAAACAAATGGGACTTAATTAAACTGAAAAGCTTATGTACAGCCAAGGAGACAACCAAAGCAAACAGACAACCCACCCAATGGGAAAGGATATTTGCATATTTTGAATCTGACATAAGTTTAATAACCAGAATCTATACAGAACTTCAATTAATCTACAAGAAAAAAACCAACAATCCCATACATCAATGGGGAAGAGAGATGAATAGAATCTTCTCTAAAGATGACAGACGAATGGCCAATAAACACTTGAAAAAATGCTCATCATCTCTAATTATTAGAGAAATGCAAATTAAAACCACCCTGAGATATCATCTACTCCAGCGAGAATGGCCTATATCACAAAATCTCAAAATTGCAGATGCTGGCGCAGATGTGGAAAGAAAGGAACTCTTTTACACTGCTGGTGAGACTGCAAACTAATATAACCTTTTTTGGAAGGAAGTATGGAGAAAGCTCAAAGAACTCAACCTAGACCTCCCGTTTGATCCTGCAATCCCATTACTGGGCATCTATCCGGAAGAAAGAAAAAAAAAACTTTTATTATAAAGACACTTGTACTAACTAGGCTGTTTATCGCAGCCCAATTTACAATTGCTAAAATGTGAAAACAGCCTAAATGTCCTTCAACCCAGGAATGGATAGGTAAGCTATGGTATAAATATACTATGGAATATTACTCAGCCATCAAAAACAATGGAGACTTTGCAGCGTTTGTACTAACTTTGATGGAGGTGGAACACATTATTCTTAGTGAAACATCAAAGGAATGGAGAAGCATGAATCCTATGTATTCAACTTTGATATAAGGACAATTCATGACATTGACATATTGGGACATGGGGGAAGGAGAGAGGAGCAGACGAGGGGGGGGGGAAGAAACCAAAAAAAAAAAAAAGGAAAGAAAATAGTGACTAATTCTCACATAAATTGGATTCAATTTTGACCAAAGTACATTACTTAAACATTAATTTTTAATTCACCTTGTCAATATGTTGTTTAGGATATTGCATCCTCATTTATAAGTGAAATATGTTTGTAATTTCCCTTTACAATATATTTTCTCCAATTTCATTATCAGGTGTATCCAGATCAAGTATAATGATTCTGAAATATTTCTTCAAATGTTTCTATTGTCTGTAAGATTTGGCATGGTCTGTTTTTTGAAACTGTCTTTTACTTTTATTCATATAATATTAGTTGTCTATTTTTTGAGACTTTGGAAAAAAAATAAGTTAACTGATGACTTCACACTGAGCATCAGAGTCAAAGCATTCTATATATAATACACATACTCTTATTTGACAATGTGAACGTTACTTTCTTTGTATTACTATTAGTATTTTTTTTTTGCAGTTTTTGGCCAGGGCTGGGTTTGAACCCGCCACCTCCAGCATATGGGGCCGGTGCCCTACTCCTTTGAGCCACAAGAGCCACTGTTTCTTTGCATTATTATTATTAATATTGCTTAATATTTCTATGTAGTAATCGTCGGTTTTCTTTTCTGAATGTATTTATCGTCGTTCATTCTTATGAGGTTTTTGTTTCTAGTCCTTATCTGAAACATTGTTATTGTTATTAAATTTTAAGGCTTTTAAATTCTGTGAAGGCAAAAAGTGAAAACCTAATAAAAACATGTATATCTAAAAATGAAAAGAAAATAAAAAAAGAAAACAATGACAACTAAATGCGATGTGGGACACCAGAACAGAAAAAGGACATTAGTGAAAAACTGGCAAAATCTGAACAAGTTCTACAAACCTATAACTTTGTCACGAATCTTACATTAAAAAAAAAAAAAAAAAAAAAAGCCTGGCACACACATTAAAGCACCAGCCACATACACTGAGGCTGGCGGGTTTGAACCCAGCCCAGGCCAGCTAAAACAACAATGACAACTGCAACTAAAAAATAGGTGGGCACTGTGGCAGGTGCCTGTAGTCCCAGCTATTTGGGAGGCTGAGGCAAGAGAATCGCTTAAGCCCAAGAGTTTGAGGTTGCTGTGAGCTGTGCCACCATAGTACTCTAGAGAGGGCGACATAGCGAGACTTTGTCTCAGAAAAGAACCTTACATCAATGCTAACTTACTAGTTTGGGTACATGTACTATGATTATAAAGATGTTAGCATTAGGGGATCTGGGGTGAAGAGTCAATGGATAACCCTTCTGTACTAATTTTGCAAATTTTCTGTAAGCCTAAAGTTGTCTGAAAATATTAATAATAAGTTAACAGAAACAAGAGTATTCTTACCTACTTAATGAACATTAAATAAATTTTTTAAAGTATCTATAACACGCCTGGCTAGGCTATATCACTTAAACCTCTCTGAAATGCACATGTAAAACGGAAATGACAATACCTCTTGCAAAGTTAATTCTTCTGTGAGGATTAGAGGTAATTTTCTTTGTGACTGAGCAAGGAAATAGAAAAGCACAGTTAAGAGCATGTTATTTAGCACTAAACAGATCTGGGTTCTACACCATCTCTACCATTAGCTCTGTGCCCCTGTGCAAGTTATTTAATCCTCCCATGCCTCCGTTTCCTCCTTTGTACAAAACATAGGTAAATGTATAATTTAGCTTAAAGGGGGATAGAAAGCTAGGATAAAATACATAATGAACATAAAGCATTTGACTTCATGGCATCTAGTACAGAGTAAGAGTTTGATAAAGATTAAAGGTGTAAAACAATGAATGCTGAAGAGGGGAGTCACTACTACAAAACTTAATAAACATAGCATAAATATCCATTGCTAAGTATGATAATTCACATTCATAATAATTGCACATATCTAAGAAAGAATAAAACTAAATTTGGAATATTCTCTTTATAAAATAGAGGTAGGTCCAGTAAATGTATAAAAGACCTTTCCACCAAAGCAAAGAAAGATGAGTATCATAAAAACATACTCTTAGCTATCAGGAAAATCCAGTAGTTTATAATCATTAGAATTTTGAACTATGAGCCATTAGAGCCATTTAAACAAGTAATGGCTTAGGACAAACAAGCTGGACACACACTAAAAAATAGTTTCAATCAATACAAATATAAATTTTGACTCACACTGGTTTTCCGCCATCTACTATTAACACAGTTATACCAAGTATGGCCTCATTTTAACTGAGTAGTTCCCTAACGCATTCTAAATTTTATGATAAAAACCATTAAATGAAAAGATAATTACATAATACGACATTATAATGTAGTTCAGTAAAACCAATCGTAAAGCTACAATTCAGTTACAATTAATATATGGATCTGTAACATAAAAATGCTACTATGATCAAAAGATTTTAAATAGTAATCACCTGACTGCAACCATCCCTTGAAAATGTATCACAAAAGACATTCTCAAAAGAGTTGCAAAAAAGTTTTCTACCAATTTCTACTACACCTGGGAATATTCTAAAGTCCATGTCTCATCTATTTGCACTTTTCTTATAGTGATTTAATACCCTTCACAGGTGTAACAAATAAAACTGCACACTTACCAACACCTTGGGGCCGACTTAACTTTATGGGACTAATTTCAACTTTTTGGACATGAGGTGGATATTCTTTCCTAGAAAAGGAAATTCATATAGTTTTATTCTAGCAGAAAATATAGTTTCAAAATGAAAACGTTAAGGGGATACTTACGATGTTATTAAAAGCAAATCATAGGTTCTTTGCCATATTAAAAAAGAGTACTATAAAATAGCAAAACTGTATTTTGTAAATATATGAATGCTTAAATACATTACAGGGTCCCCAAGAACAATCACTATATTTTATTTACAATGTCAATCTATCAGAGCCTACAAGTCAAACTGCTGAATAAATATTTAATAAATGAATCCAAATTATTGTCCTTTCAAAGTAGTTCACTTGGAAAGCTATACGTATTTATTCCTCAGATTAATAAACCTTTAAAATTTTTCTTTTAGAACTGCCTTCATAATCAGTTGATAAAAACTATGTTAAAAAACTCACAATACTTCACTGTCAACATTTCTTATTTTGAATAAAAAAATTCTCAGTTTAATAACACTCAATTTTTCCAATCTCACTGTAAATGTATTTTAGTTGTTTAAAAATAAATCAATGAAAAAAATTAAAAATACATCAATGAATGAATAAATGTTGAATAGGACTGTGTTAAAAAGATAATTCTAAAACTGTTATGTACAAAACCAGTAATCATGAAGCAATTATTTTAGTGTTGTGATACAACTGCACTAGGGCAAGGATATGAATGTTATTTGCTTTAAAATATTAAATTAGTCAAACCTCATACAGAACCGAACTCAAGGATTTTAAAAATCTTTAGTAACTAAGGGTCCTAAATACTACATCTACATGAATCCAAATAGACACAAATTTTCAAAAAAAAAAAAGTAAAAACCTTGTAGCCAATTATGAGATAAAAGGATTATATAAGAATTGCAAAAAAAGTGCAATAGAACAGAGAGCTACAGAAGCTAGATATATTCCTACCCTAAACAAAAGCTTCTAAAAGCATTCCCATTTTATTTAATCAAGGAATTAAAAATAAAAGGGGCTATTCTATTTGTAAAACTATTCACACTAGTGATCTGTAGCTTCTTTACTAAAGTTATGCCATTTAGTTTAACAAAAATCTCAAAGAAATTTTCTCATAAGAATTTCATATTCTTGGCTCGGCGCCTGTGGCTCAAGGGGCTAAGGCGCCAGCCATGTACACCTGAGGTGGTGGGTTCAAATCCAGCCCGGGCCCCGCCAAACAACAATGGTGGCTGCAACCAAAAAAATGGCCGGGTGTTGTGGCGGGCGCCTGTAGTCCCAGCTACTTGGGAAGGCGGAGGCAGGAGACTCGCTTGAGCCCAAGAATTGGAGGTTGCTGTGAGCTGTGATGCCATGGCACTCTATCCAGGGTGACAGCTTGAGGCTCTGTCTCAAAAACAAAAAGGTGTTAAATTAAAAATAAAAACATGTACCACAACACCTAATTTAAAAAAAAAAAAAAGAATTTCATATTCTTATAAAAGTAGAAAAAAAGTTAAAGCACTTAAAATGGAAACAAAATATGAAAATAACAAAAGAATAAAATAATGAGTGGTGATTGTAGTGTACTGTAAACAGCAGCTAGCAAATATGAAATGCCATGTGCCATGTACTATTCCAAGAGCTTTTTATCTATTAATTCCTTTAATCCTCATAAACACCTCTTAAGGTAAATACTATTAGTGCTTTGTAGATGAGCACTAATAACAGTATTAGTAGGTGAGGCACAATGAGGTTAATTAATTTGCTTATTGTCATATAATCATTAAATGGCAATCATAAAGTACGAATCTTAGCAAACTGCAATCAATATTGATGAGCAGAGCACCATCTGGTGCAAGTGGGCAGTTTCTACCTTTCCAAAATTTTAAAATTTGTGAGGATATAAAGTATGAAGACAAGAATTTGTCTTAGATGTAGTAGTAGTAATAGTCCTAACAAGAAAGAAAGTAGGAGCCAGGGAGTGGTATGTACTTGTAATCCTAGCTACCTAGCAAGCTGAGGAGGGAGAATCACCTGAGGCCAGGAATTTGAGTCAGTCCAGCCTGGGCAACTGTGACAGCCCATCTCTTAGAAAAACGAAATAGAGGGTAGGCTTTTGGCTAACTACCTTTATCAGGACTAAAATAAAATACATGAAAAAAATACATAAAAATAAATAAAATGCATGTTTTTATATTCCATATACTTTCACATTAGAGGACATAATATAATCTTTCTCCAAACTGAACTGATAATTTTTAAACCCTAATTTTTCTAACTCTACACTTTGGAAAAATTAAAATGCCAACTTTAAAACAGGCAATAAACCTGCAGCAAAATATGATACTATTGAAGTAAACTCCTAGTAAGTGAGAGTTAGCTAAATTTTTTAAAATAACATGTATTTTTAAAACAGTGGAAAACATATATTTTGAAATACTAAAGATTATCAACAAGGAAAATAACTACTTGACAGTTCATTATAGGGGCCATAAAATTTAGAAATACAAATTTTATATTCAGTTCAAGCCTGCTTAATTACTTTTTCTGGGATACTAAAAGCACAAGTGTTCAGCAAAAATAATTGACATAAATCATCTCAGATGGTAAATCATACATGTGAGCAGGGACTGACGAAAATGATACATTAACTCACTGTGTTCTTTGCAGAAGGGACAATGTCCTAAATATGTCATGTAATAGCCACAACCTTATAGAGTAATGTAACATTAAACTATAACATACACTTCTCTACATATAACTTAACTATTTCATGTTTTATTCGTTTATTTGTAGTCTTTGCCCCCATCAGAATGTAAACTATAGCAGTACAGTGATCTTGTCTGCTTTATTCATCACTGCATCCTTATGCCCACGGTGGTCAATAAATACTTGGAATAAGTAAAAATATATATCCAAAAGGTAGTATGTAATCAGAAATATATTTACAATTTCAAACAAGTGTACAAATATTCAATGTCATTACCAAGGATGGTGACGCTGTCAAAACTGAACCACTGGCCACTATGTAGAGCTATCATATAGTAAGCCAAAATTTGTCATCCAATGTGCAAATATTAAAATCAAGCACTTAAAAGGCACTATGTTCTCATTTATTGGAGAGTTTTGTTGGACACTGAATACATCTGGACTTTCTAACTTGTTTACTAGCTTACTAGTCTTTTCCTAGTGTTTCCATGTACTATCACCATTTTCTATATGGTAAGTTTTATTACATGGCAAGATGAGTCATTCTTCTCTTCCCTCATTTGTCTTAGTTTACAAAGGGTAAGTTTATCAGTGCCCATAGCTCAGTCGGTAGGACGCTGGCCACATACACCAAGGCTGGCAGGTTCGAACCCAGCCTGAGCCAGGTAAAACAACAATGACAACTGCAACAATAACAACAAAAAATAGCCAGGCACTGTGGTGAGCGCCTGTAGTCCCAGCTACTTGGAAGGCTGAGGCACAAGAATCACTTAAGCCCAAGAATTTGAGGCTGCTGTGAGCTGTTGATGCCACAGCACTCTACCAAGGGCAACATAGTGAGACTGTCTCAAAAAAAAAAGTTAACTTTGTTACTCTTTTCAATTATTTACTCTTCCAAATGAACTTCAGCATCAATTTGCTAAATTTCTTAAAATAATAAATTCACTGAGACTCTGACTACAATTACATAAAATTCACTTTATCTTAAGGAGCTCTGGGATCAAATAACAAAGTCTTATACCATCAAGGAATGTAATGTATGTCTCAGATTAGGTTCTTTAGATACATCTATTAGGGATTACTCATTATTAATGTTATTACTAGATATTTAATCGTAGGTGCTGCTGTGAATATTTTGGCCTCTCTAATGTGTATCTCAATTGATTAGAGATCAATTATTATTTTTAAAATTATTATTATTATTAGAGTTGTAGCCTGTCATCTTGCTCCACGCTTATTATTTCCAAAGGCTTAGACAACTCTTACTCCAAGGAAGATAGTATCATCTGAATATAATTTTATTTTCTGACACTTCAGATAGCAATTTAAGTTGTTATTATGAATGAGTTCTAACTCTCTGAAAAACAATTTAGCAGCACTTATTAAAAGCATTAAAAACACTTGTAACTTTGGCAAAAAAGTCCTTTTCTAGAGATTTATTCTAAGAGATGCAAACAAAGTTGTTCACTGATTTGTTACATTCAACAGTAAAAAACAACCAGAAATGGGCTAGTGGGTAAATAAGTCATGTATATCTGCAGGACTAGCTGTTACACAGTTGTTGAAATTTATTCTTTAGAAGCCAACTTAATGACATGGAAAAACACTCAGTACATCATGTTAGGTGAAAATTCAGAATACACAGCTGCATTTTCATTATGACTTCACAAATGTTAAGTGCATTAAAAATTACATAGAAAATGATGTAGGAAAATCCTAATAATGTAATTTTCTTTTATGAAACTTAAAAAAAAATCTCTATACTTATCTTTTCACACACCCTGTAAGTAAGCATTTCTAAAATTTCATATTTTATTTTCATGTTTTTATTATATTCATTTTATATTTCATGTTTACATTATATTCATATTATATATTTTCACTTTATTATAGTCTTCTAACCTTTGTTATTTCAAAAATCTCTAAAATATGTATATACTTATTGCAATAAAAAATAATACCTAACTTTTTAAAAAAATTCAAAAGCCACTATGCATTTCTATTTTATAATAGGTCAATAAAGTCCTTATCCAGGAAGAGAAAAAAAAGGCAGTTCAAACACCAAATTCAATATCCTAGGTTGCTGGTGCTATCACACACACTGTTTATAACCCATCTGACCATGAGTCAGAAAGAAATTCAAGTCATTCAAGCTGTCAATCACCCACAACACAGAATTAGCTACAAATTTTTTAACTCTGAAGCTCTGTGTTTTAATAATGTTATTTATTTACTTATTCTAGCTGGGATTTAAGCTTAAAACATACTTATTTCAATGAGTTATGCTTAGTCTTTATAGCACAAGTGGAAAAAACCTGGAAGAGATTAACCTTCTAAAACTGCCTAGCTTTTATGAGACAGGTAATTCTTCTATAAACAATTTTTTTCAGAGATTCATTGTCCCTCATGCGGTAAGGAATAAAGAAAAAAGAGGTATTACTCTTCAAAGATCAGGAAAAGTTGTGGTTTGCCTTTTGTTCTCCAAAGAGAGAAAAGGTTATGTGGAAAACAAACAAAAAAAAAAAATGTGTTTTTTGTTTTTTTGGTTTTTTTTTGAGACAGAGCCTCAAGCTGTCACCCTGGGTAGAGCGCTGTAGCATCACAACTCACAGCAACCTCCAATTCCTGGGCTCAAGCGAGTCTCCTGCCTCCACCTCCCAAGTAGCTGGGACTACAGGCACCCGCCACAACGCCCGGCCATTTTTTGGTTGCAGCCGTCATTGTTG
>CAUYRH010085611.1:0-119237 GCA_963574655.1 Perodicticus potto
CTCTCCCCACTTGAATTCTCTCCCTCTACCAGGAGCTTTAGTGTTTTCTGTATTCTTTTCTGTAAATCAATTCTGTCTTACCACTGAGGGGTGGGGGTGGGGGAATAATGTAATGAAGAATAATAAAATACATGTATTTAAGAATCACTTAAACCCAAGAGTTTGAGGTTGCTGTGAGCTGTGATACCACAGCACTCTACCGAGGGCAACATAGTGAGACTGTCTCCAAAAATAAAAATAAAAAATCCTAATGATCATAATTTCAAGAAACAAACTGAGAGTGCAAGGTATAAACAAATGGAAACTTCTTTATTAATCCAAAGTAAATCAATGACTAGTAACTACACATGATATCAGTCCCCCCAAGAAGAACCTTCCAGAGTTCAGCTCAGACCAAATAGTTCATTTCAACCTCCTCAAATCTAACATTTTCTCATTTGTTACTTTTTTTTTAAGGAAATGTAACAGTAAAAACCCATCAGGAAATATTTCATTGTGCAAAGGTGCTTGGAGCCCTGACAGTCTGCAGTCAAACCCAGAGCTGCTCATCTTGTCCAGGAAGAAGGGCAAGAGACCTGGGACCCAGCAGGTGGCCTAGTGTCCCCCTAACAAACAAGGCATCACATGGCACGGGGCCTGTTTCCCCAGTCCTGGAAGGAGTGACAGGGATGTTCTATAATCTGCCGTTAGCTCCACCAGTTGTCAAGGGCTGGGAACACATTTCAAGGGACCAAGGCGGACAGTGTGCAGAATGTTTCAGAACAATTATAAAACCATCTAAAAGCCAAAAAATAAAAAAAATAAAAAATAAAAATTCTCTTTCTCTCAGTGCCATTCTATATTGCTTTTCTTCCTCTCTCTTTCTGTCTTCCTCTCTCTTCTGGGTAACTCTAACTCCTTAGCTGTCTTTTCTCTCGCCACCTCTCTTTCTGTTCCTGGCTCCCTTTCTGCCTCTGTGTTGCTTGAATTCAGCCTCTGTCTGTCTTTGTCTCTTTCTTTCCTTTCGTCTCTGCTACTGTTCACAGCTGGCCATGCTCCCATGTGGCTGGGCTCCTCAGGGTTCAGACAGGGCCTAGAGATCCTAGTGGGGGTGTGTGTGCATAAAGGTGTGATGGGGTTGGGCCATCACACCTTTATGCCCTTGGAGCTTGTGAGGGCATGTCATACCTGAGGGTGGCCTTCGAGGCTCTGAAGTATTGACTCTTTGGTTGGCCTCCTTGCCAAGCAAGGCTCACTGTCCCCAGCGGGCACAGCTATGTTTGCATGTGGAAAGGGTAGTATATGTATGGAGAGTGGGGGCCCAGGCTTGCCTTCACAGCAGAGGGGGTGACAAAGGAGCCAGGAGATGCAGCTACTTCTGATGGTGTGGGTGTGTGCCACCCCTTTCCAGCCATCCTTGAGCTGTGATTCCAGACTAGACTCCATTCGTGATTTCAGACCAGACTCCATCAGACAACAGCCCTTGGCCAACTTTATTCACGATGACAGGAGGAATTCAATGGAGACCAAAGACAAAGATAGTGCCAGGCAGTCAGGTGGAGACATGCAATCATGGGCATCTGGTAATTAGGATCCAATCCTGCAGGAGGGGACAGCTTGTGTAGACCACTGCTCTTATTTATTTATTTATTTATTTATTTTTTGTAGAGACAGAGTCTCATTTTATCACCCTCAGTAGAGTGCAGTGGCATCACACAGCTCACAGCAACCTCCAACTCCTGGGCTGAGGCGATTCTCTTGCCTCAGCCTCCCGAGTAGCTGGGACCACAGGTGCCTGCCACCACGCCCGGCTATTTTTCTGTTTTGCAGTTCAGCTGAGGCCGGGTTTGAACCCACCACCTTTGGTATATGGGGCCGGTGCCCTACTCGATGAGCCACAGGCACCGCCTTTTTTTTTTGCAGTTTTTGGCCGGGGCGGGGCCTGAACCCACCACCTCTGGTATATGGGGCCGGCGCCCTACTCCTTGAGCCACAGGCACCACCCCCAATGCTCTTATTTACAGATGGAAAACCAGGCCCAAAGAGGGAACTTGCTCAAGGTCTCACTGTGAGCTGCAGCAGATCCAGGGCCAGAAGTCAGGGCTCCTGACTACTTTTGGCATAGCTGACAGATCCTCCTGGACAGGTGTGGCTTTCTCTCTCTCTAACAGTGGTCAAGTCTCTCCCCAAGCCTTCAGGCAGAGCCTGGAGAAGGCTGAGCCAATCATGCCTCCCCAAATGGCCAGTCTCCCTTCTAGACCCCTCCTTTGCAACAGTGCTACATCCAGCTTTCATGTCCCCGAGAGCCTGGGTGCTCAGGTCCTGCCTCTTTGCTGACCCCACAAACCATACGCACACCATGCCGCATCCCTCCAGTGCCCACCCAGCTCTTGTCTTTGTTAGCAGAGAGCCAGACAGCCACTCCAAGAAATCTTCCAAAATCATGTGCAAATAAACGTGTGTGGGGGGAAAATGGTGTGCTTCTCCCTGCATTCCCAATTCAGGCACGTGGTCAGCCTTTGAGATGTTCTGATTGCTGCAATTTTGGAAGAGCTGGAGCTGCGTGATGTTAAGTCTTTTGTGAGCTCAGTGAGGAGCGGAGGGTTGCAGAGGGGAAAGGAAGAGTCCAGTACCTTTCGAGGCAAGAAGAAGAGAAGGTGCAGGTCCTTAGGAGGGTGGGGAGTGGGTCATAACGCCCTGGGGATATGCTTCATGGTATCCCTAGGAAGGCTGGACCCAACATACAGGTGTTCCAGCTTCAGTAAAGCTTCTCATGTCCAAAGTGTGCCACTAGGTCACTGGATATAGAGGGACATCTGGAACAATGAGCACCCCAAGGGCCATAGATGGGAGCAGAAGGACAGAAACCTCCTAGAGTGTGTTATTCTGCATAAGAGCCAGGACCTCTGCATAACCGGAGTAGGGGCTATAAGGAGGCCTCAGTAATGACCAAGATGAATTTCCTGCCAGCAAGGTGATATCTGGACTCAAAGTAGGATTTTAGTTTATTAATGAAAATAAAAGAAGGTCATATATGTATTTCATGGGGCCTGAGTTGCAGACTGAGATTTATCTCTCATGCATGTTGAATACACAATCCAGACAGTGAAAGAGGAATGAGGTGTCCCCGTCTCTCCTTTGTCTATGGCAGTCTTTCCAGAGACCTTCAGGTAAGAGAACATCTCCTACAAAGAGTGTTTCCACCAAGGGTAGCGCATGGAAGGACTATTTTAAGGTTCAAAGAACCTCTAATTACCCAGAGATGGCCCTTCTGATGCTGGATCAGGGCAATCAAAATGAAACCAGTTAGGACTAGGTCCAGGGACAAGCCTACCTTCTCTGGTTTCTTACTCCCTGCCCCGTGGGAGTGGATACTGATAGAGGGAGGCCAAGACATCGGTGCCAACTGCTGCAGCATCTTTGCCCACATCTGGTGACGTGGGTTAGGGGGTGATAGTCATGTTTAAGTGGGTGCCAAGCGAGGATATGTCCAGGAAAAGGTCAGGAGGTGAGTTGGGCTCTGGGAGCCTTGGGTCATGGAATGCTGCCCATCACAGCTGGAAGAGCGGTCAGCTGGCCCCATGGGGCTCCTCCACACGTCATCTTTGCTGGGAATGAATGCCCTCTTGTGTGAGGTCTTGTCTGCCCTGAAATAGGTCACAAGGATCACAGAAATCTAGCCACAGAAGTGTGGAATCATAGAAGCTAAAAATCAGTGCCAGGTAGGATTCCAGGATTTTCTACCCTCTGAGCCCTGGCATCAAAAGCCATTAGAAGTCTAGCACTTTTGGCCTAAAATGTTACGGCTCAAGTGATCTAGGAACCACAGAATTGTAGAGCCTTGCACTTGGATGACCCTCGGAGGTACTCAAGTCTGATTGACTTTCGGACGAAGCATTTTTCCCTTTCAGAAAGGTTCAGAAGACTACAGCTAGGCAAGGAGGTTACAGCAAGGAAGCTTTCTGTGTGGGTGATTTTAGAAGTTCTGCGTCTGGACTTCTGATCCTAGATGTCTTTGTCCCTGGCCATCACAGAAATTCTGCCACTAGCTGTGCTTTATTTGGATCTTGAAAGTCTGTTAATCTCCAGTGTGCTAAGAACTGCCTCAACAAGGCCCTAATGAACAAGCCAACTCAAGATCCAGGCAGCAACCTTAGGCCTCTCCCTACCTGAGGCCCTCTCCTTGCCCCGCAGTGCCACCTCCCACCCCCAGCACCATCTCCCTATCCCAAACGCCATCTCTGGGTCCTCCTTCCCTTTGCTGTGACCACCCAGTTCTGGGCAAAAAACCAGCTGCCTGTACCCTGAGGCCAGCCATACTGGTACAATGTGGTCCCACTTCTAATCCCACCACCTCCTGGGGCAGGCGGCATGGGCAGCAGCCTGTAATTTGGGGGTGGGAGATGGGACGCCTAGGTCAGCTTTGACCATGGAGTCCCTAGAGGAAGGGAGTGGTCCAGGGGTTGGAGAATCAAAGCCTTCCTCTTAGCTCCCTTGGTGACCATGAAGATGAAAATATTTATGGACAATTTTCCTCACTCTGGGGACAGGCTGGGCACAGAATGGGGCTGTTTTTTTCCTTGGCTCTGCCTGACTGCTTGGGATGGCAGGAGCTGAGACAAACACAGGTTGTTTACCAGGTCTACAGAAGCCCCAGAGAGACACGGCCGCATAAAGTTTCTCTTTTTCAACAGGGACGTGAGCCTCTGGAAAGTTGCCCAGAGGAACAAGGGTGGGTTTCTGTCCTCTGTTAGCTTAGTTCTTGGTGGGGTTGAAGGAAATTTTTTTTTTCTTCCCTGAGCGATGGGGCGAGTGTGTTTTGGTGAATAACAAGTTTCCCATAATTTGCCTTTTGAAAACACAAGGAAATTTGCGTATGTGGCTGAAACAGCTTGGACAGAGAGTCTTCTGGAGAGGCTGGCCCTTCATTTCCCCATCATGTCAGGCTGCTCAAACTCAATAAACACTTGTTGACTGAATGAATGGGTCATAGAAATGGCAAATCAGAGGTGGGAGGAAGGCCCCATGGAGATTCTCCCCGCCAAACTGCTCGGGTTTCAGGCGGGGAAACTGAGGCCTGAAGAGGGGGAAGGATAAGGGAGTCATGCAATTTTAGATCTCACAGTTGATGATGATGATGATAATAAAATCTTTCCCAGGCATTGGGTTTATTCCAATTTACTGAAAGCTTAGTCACTGGCCAGACTCCCAGTAAGACTATGGAGAGGGCAAGAGGAAGATGAGAATTCTCTGCATGTGCGCTTGGGACGAGAAGCTCAAAGATGTGAAGCTGCTTGCCCGCTGAGGCAGACAGGGGTGGACTTCTGATCCTAGATGTCTTTGTGCAGTCCAGCAACAAAGTCATGCTGTTTTCCATCGCTTGACAGACACCCCAAAAGGAGGGATGTATCTAAGCCTGAGTTTGAATCTCAGCTCTAACACATATGAGCCATTGAAACAGCTCCCTGCAACCATGTAAGCCTCAGTTTCCCTAGCTCTAATTCGAGGCTTACACTGATTACTTTGATGGCCTCACCACCTGGTATAAAACTAGCATTAGAGAATAGGGATATGAACTCTCCTTGGAAATTGTCAAGCAAGGGGGCTGGTCCTGATGCTAGAATTGTATGTCAGTGGATCCCTCTATCCATCCATGAGAGACCGTGTTCCAATTGCAGCTCTTGAGATAAAAATAGCTTTCAGGGAGGAGGAACAGCTCACCAGGATATCTGGGCAGGATAAAAATAAGCCTCAAGAACAGTTGGCTCCTTTCCTTCACTTTGGTATTCACCCACAGTCTTCAGATCTCTTATTTGGTTTCCCAAGTTGACCTACCATCCCAGGCAAACGATCTGCCTTGTTCTGGGGCCAGGCAGTGGCAAATATATTCCAAGCTCTGAGAGTAGAGGCTTTGGAAGCGAGAAATATGGGTCCCATCCCAGTTCTGTTTACAACTCGCTGTGTGGCTCAAGGCGAGTCATCCTCAGAGTCCTCTCCCATTCTTCCTCAATACAGTGCTGTCCAGCAGAACTTTCTGTGAGGCTGGAAATGTTTTATATCTGTAGTATCCGATACTGAGGCTGCTGAGCGTTTGTAATGTGGCTAATGCAACTAAAATTTATTTTCTATTTTTTTTTAATTTTAAGGAATTGAGATTTAAATAGCTACATGTGGCTTGACCATATTGGAAAAAGCAACTCTTTAAACTGGGGATGGGAAAGTCCCTGCCCTCTCATCCTGAGACTGAAGGACACCGGACTTGTATCCAGAGCCTGGCATGTGAGTGATGCTCACTGCTTCTGCATGTCCTTCCCCTCTTCTGGCCTCTGGAAATTGGAATTTGCACGTGTCTTTGAGCTGAATAACCCCCATTTAGGGACATAGGAACATTCATCTCCCCACTGGAGACTGGCTGGAGAGGTAGATGGGGTAGTGAGTGGAAAGGGACCCTGGGGTCTTCTGTGATAGGTGGATGGGAGAACAGGGAACATGTCTGGAGCAGGGCACAAGGCCAGGTTTTTGGCTTTCACAGGTACCATTGATGGAAACATTGAGGGAAAGGGGATCCAGTTTAGAATTTCCTTTTCTTTGCATAGAGGTGTTGCAGATCACAGGCTGAAAATGTGATGGTTCTAGGTCAGTATTTCAGTTCCATCAATTACCAGCTGTGAGACCCTGGCAAATTGCCAACCTCTGTTTCTTATGTGTGAAAGGGTAGAATAAGGACTCCATTTGAGGATTTTGTGAGCAATCGATTAGGTAATATGGGTAAAACATTTTGCAGTACACTTAGCAGATATGAAGTTCTTAAGATACAGAATCCATTTGTGGGTACAGTGGTGCTGCTTGTATTAACAGCTAATTGGGAGGCTGAGGCAAGAGATCATAAGTTGGAGCCAACACTGAGCAACATAGTGAGACCCTGTCTCCAAAAGAAAAAAGAAAGACATGAAGGCCATGGCTTTAATGCCTGCCCCCATGATGAGCACAGTCTAGTGAGACATCTTAAAAGCCAATTGTACCACATCTCCAGAGGACCTCAATTTTGGTGATCCTCAGAGTGAGGAAGTGGCTGGGCACAGAAATAAGTTCTGGTGCCCTCCGATGCCAGATGACCCATCCAATTGTAGACTTGGAAGTCATCCTGCAGAATCTAGTGCTTCAATCTCCTTTCCATTGTCCCTGCCAAATGGCAATCTCCTGCAACCCAACCAGAGGTGGGAACTCTGCCACCTCCCGAGGCTTGGCCTTTCAGGAACAACTGCCTGTCTGTGACTTCTTGTTCCAGTCCTAGTGCAGTCTCCACTTTCCAGACTCAGCTTCCTACCAGTGCTGCCCCAGGCTAGAGGCATCTGCAGATCAGCCCTGGTGAAAATGCTCAGCTCAAGAACCCGGTGCCATGGGTTAGGAGCAGAGTCAATTTTTGTCCAGTTGGAGCGGCTGGCACTCAAACACTCAACACCTGCCCCTGGTTAAAAGCAGAGGACATCTTTCATCAGCATGTGTCATTTTATTGGAAAAGGACCTGAGTGATTATTCATCCATCTTTCATGTACTCTGTCTCTGGGTAATAGTTATTGAGCACCTACTGTGTGCTAAGTTCTAGGAACACAGGAATGATCCCTGTGACCAAGTTTCATAGCCTGGTGGGGGAAACTGCTTTGCCGAAGGGAATTATAACAGTGTGATATGGACTCTTAGGTCAGGGCCGGGATGCATCTCAGGAATGAAATTCAATGTGGTGTCAAAAAAGTCCGTGATCAGACAAATCATGTTTTAAGGTGTATTCTTTTAAAACTCAAAATTAAAAAAATTCCAACTTTTAAAGAGAGACAGGATAAGTGTTACTGATTTTTCCTTTTGCTACAGGTTCCAATATAATCCGGCAGGATATTGAATTATTCGGGAGCCATGGGGGGACTTTTGTGAGACAGAAAAGACCTCTGACCCAACCAGTGGGGTCTGGCTCAGACCAGCTGGCACGCCTCTTTCCCAAAGTCACACTGAAGGACAGCATGTTAGTAGCTTGAAATTGGCCACCATGGGGATATTTACACCATGGAAATTGGCAGATAGTAAAAATCAGGGCTCTTTTCTCTCTTTCTAGGGAGCTGGTTGTTAAATACCAGCACACCACTCTATGCAGCACGCAGTGGGAGTGGGGTTGGAAGACTTTAAGGCTTCTCAGCGGAGATACCTTCTGAATCTCGCAGAATTGGAATCTAGAAGAGGAGAGAAGGAACATCCCCCCACAGAAGAAACTCAATATGAAAAGCACCAGAGTAAAAGAAATAACTATCGGCGGCTCCTGTAGCTCAGTGGGTAGGGCGCCGGCCACATACACCGAGAGTGGCAGGTTCGAACTTGGCCCTGGCCAGCTAAAACAGCAATGACAACAGCAACAACAACAATAACAACAAAATGGCCGGGTGTTGTGGCAGGCACCTGTAGTCCCAGGTACTCAGGAAGCTAAGGCAAGAGAATCACTTCAGCCCAAGAATTTGAAGTTGCTGTGAGCTGTGACACTATGGCACTCTACCCAGGGTGACAGAGTGAGACTCTGTCTCAAAAAACAAAAAACAACAAAAAGAAAAAAAGAAAGAAAGAAATAACTATTGTATTTAAAGCAGTGTAACGAGCTAAGTGTAGCTGGAATGTGTGATGTTGCTAAAGATGGAACTTTTAAGAATACAGAGAAGGTCACAGCACTGAGTGATGTCCCCAAATTAAGATCTAGGTCTATGCTGAAGAAACAAGACTATGGACTAGAGGACGAGGATGCTCCCTGTTTCTGAAGGGCCGAGAGTACCAGCCCAGGTCAGAGACCGCAGTGGTGAGCTAATTAATTACTGTTTAATATTAGGTCTTGGGGGAAAAGAGCCTGATGGGTAGCATTTGCTAATGGCTAACTACTCCTACCACAGCCAATATCAAGTCACCTACATGATGTCACTGAACGCTGAGTTGAGAAGAGACAGTCAGGAGTACATCATCATACACAGTTATTTCCACCACTTTTTACTATAGATGTAAATGAGCTCAAGGGCACAGAATTAGTAAAATGTAGTAAAATGACTGGAAAGAGATGAGTTTGCAGTATTTATTACCCCATATTTTTAATACAGCTTACTTAAGCGTAAGTTTATGCAATTTGCTTTCTAATAATAGCTTGTTTGACAGCAAATCAAAAAAAATTTTTTTTGAAAATTTATCTCACAAACCAGTTGGAGCGGGTATGAGCTGGTTCCAGGAAACCACTGGGAGAAGAGATTTTGCTGCATTTCTACGGCAGTGATGGGGGCTCCCCAACCCTGTGGGCTTCATTTTGCCAACTTGAGAGACTAGACCAAGTTTTTAAAAAAGTGTTCCTTTCTCTGACCCACTGTGCATAGGGACATGGATCTAAGCCTCTGGGTGGCTTCCTGGGACAAGGCGGCAGTCCCTGGGACATCAAAGTTAAGAATGAATGATTCTCAGAGAGATTTTCATCTAGAAAAAGGAGCAGCCTGATGTCAGGTTTGGCAGAAGATTCATGTCCTTATCAGCTGTTCCTTTCAAGAATGCTGTTTTATTCTGAAGCCACTGGCACCTAAACCACCTGAGAGTGTGGCAGCAGTGGTAGTAAATACAACCTATATTTATTATACTTTTACCATCCCACACACTGTTCTGAGGGCTTTGTAGGTGTGTGTATATAGTAACTGAATTAACCCTCAAATCATAGGCACAAGGTAGGTATTTTTAATATAATGTCAACATAAAAAATGAGGATGCTATTATTGTTGCAATTCAAAAGATAGAGAAACTTGGGTACAAAGAGTTAAATGCCCAAGACCACAGAGACCGGATTAGAACTGGGATTTTCATCGGGCAGCCTTCTGTTGGCCACTACCAACAGGGGTAACAAGGGTGACAAGAAAGGAGCACGCTTCTGCAGGCCAAGGCACCCGGGGGAGACCCCGTTAGCTTGAGGGGCACAACATGCCAAGAGCAGCTGGATTTGAGCAGGTGACTTATCTCCCAGGATGGATGAAATTGGGAGAAAGGAATAGTCACCAGGGAGGTGCGGGTTAGTTACCCCAATTTCATAGATGACGGAATAGGTTCAAAAGGGTAAAGGAAGTCTGTCTCCCAAAGTCCCATGACTAATATGAAGTGGTGCAGTGACATTAGCCCAGGTGTGTCAACTTGGCGGCGCCTTACAGCCAGCCTCCATGCTGGGAATGCATGAGCTTCATATAAAGTTATAGCTGTGGCCGGATAGTTATATTGGTGAGACCCCACATGAGAATCTGGTTTAAAAACTTCAGAAAACAGGGGGAAAATACTCCCCAAGGAATAAATTCCCTGTTCTAAGAGAGGGGAGTGGGGAATTGCATCTCTCTGCTTACCTGTCTGAGCAATTATCATGATTTCCCTTTCGCCTGCATGAACGCCTGTGGTAGCGTCCTGCGCTAAGAACAGCAGTTAGACAGGGCTCATGCTAAAGAAGACTCACAGGACTCAAAATGACAACACACATCTGTAGTTCTTTGCAGGAAAAGAGACAATACTGCAACCCACTAAAATAAGAATGTGCTTTACAGCCCAAGTCTGCCTCACAGCAAGAAATCTGGAGAGCCCAATTGTCCTCCCCAGGATGTCCATGCCAGGATGCATGTTCTCTCTCAGGTCAGGGGCCACTGTCACAGAATTCCTCACAGCCAAGAAGCTAAGTGGTGTCTCGTCTGTGGTTTCTTATCTCCAGCTGGTTTGTAAGCATATTCTTGCTCTGTAAGAGCACAGTCTTCTAGGCATCTCACCAAGACTGCATACAAATCATTAGTCTCATCATTATTAATAAATAATGCTGACAAGTTGGCACAAACTACCCTGAAACTCCTCAGACACATAGGTACAAAGTAACCCTATTAATCAGTATGTTTCATGCTTTCACTGGTGTTCAGTGCCATGCAGTCATAGGCCCATAAGCCACAAAGACAAGAGAAACATGTCATAGGCATTAATCCAAATAGACTGCAAGGATGGACCATATTTAATAAAGGCTCCATGCAGGGAACAAAACACTACTGTCCCAGAAGAGGCACATGGGAAAGCCTTAGAGGTTCTTAGGACATCAGCTCAGTGTGAATACTGTGGTATGGAAGCGAATATGCACTCAGGTTATATTAACAGGAGCATAGACTGTATATAAGAAGAGGTGATAGTCTTGCTCATTCTGTGCTAGTCAAATGCCACCCAAACCCTGGAGCTTTGTTCTGGTCACCTGGAAGTAGTTGTGAACTGAAAAGCTGCAATGACCTTGAAGTAGACAATGATGGAAGACATGAAAGGGATGCCAGATTAGGAACGGCTGGAAGAAATGAGAATCCTGGGCCTGGAGAAAGGATGGCTTGGGGAAAGCAGGGGATTGTTGATTTCAGAGTGATTTCAGCTATAGAGTCAGCCTTTAGCTGATTTCAGAGTTGTACTTTTTAACAGTCAATGTCCAAGAGGCTTTGGCATAATAATAGTTGGAGACAAATCTGAAAAGCTCCTGTGAAACTGGCTTCCTGGATAGAAGGCAGAGTGGTGTGTGTACGTGGCACCTCTGTCCTCACTTTGTGACAAAGGGAAGCATTCAAAGGTGTTTGCATTGGCCTATTTTTCCTGTTACTATCACAAGCAGGAATATATTGCACCCTGTGGTCTGGGCACAGGGTAATGAGGCAGCAGGATCTTGGGGCTCCCCAACACTGATGTCTCCCCAGTGAGTCTGACAGCAGATTTGCCACGTGTGAGCTGACTGCCAAGATCATGGCACCCTGGAAGCCACTGTCTCCCTCCAGTTCCCTGGCATTGCCCTTTGCCCCATAGAGATGGCCTGCTTAGGCTGGCTGGTGAGTGCCCTGCCCATATGGTGTGCAACAGCTTCATGTCTTCCAGACTCAGTCTCCATTAGAATTGCTCATACCCAGTCGCTGGCTCTTTGCCAGGAAACTACTTGGCAGAAAGACTGGGATGAAGAGGCAGCAGAAGCAGAATGCAAGGCCCCTTTTCTGGAATTCTTATCAGTGTCCATTTATGTCTCCTCTTTTTCAGCTGACCGTGAGCTCTTAGACAGCTATGAGCCTCATTTCCCTCCCAACCTAGGAAAGTGCAGTTAGCTCTCAATAATGATTCACTCGTTGAGTATATGGTTGAATAACAGTATCATACTCACAAGCTCAATGGCCCATGCGGATTATCCTGTCTAATGAAGATGAAGAGAGCAAGGCTCTGGGACAGGATGCCTTCAATTCTTTCGGGTAGTCAAGGAGTCCCCATGGGTCTTTTAGGTCTGTCCTCAGTGAAACAGGATTCCCTGGTACTGACCATTGCATACTCCGATTTGTGGGTGAGATTTGGAAAGGTCTTAGCAGTCAGCCACTGACCTGCTGCCTGATCTTTAGGAAATACATACCCTTCCTAGAAATGGCTTTGTGGCATGAGTTGCACGGTATCACCCATCTGGCACAGTAGGGAGAACTGGATAGTTTTTCCACGAGTCCCCTTCTTACATTTCCTGCCTATCTGTGACTTTTCTGTCAAGAGATGTCCCTCCACTATGGCTGCATGTCTATTCAACATACCCTTAGGGATCCAAATACCACCTCTTCCTAGGAGCCTTCCTTGGTTTCTCTCTGTATTTTTAATATACTTGACAATTCAAATGATTCCATATCTCATTGATTGCATCTATCACTTTATATTGTTATCTTTCTATCACAGTTTCCTTGTATTGTCCTTATGTAATTGCAGGGGGTTATCCATGACATACTGGTGTCTGACATCTTCCATTCAGACTCTCTTTCCAATCCCAAGTTGCCATGCATTACAAATGTGTATGTGCCCATGAATTACAAGTGTGCCTATGCCAAAGGTTAGACCACATAGAAGTTGCTTGGTCCTTGTTTTCATAGTGGCAGACCCTCTTCCCCCAGAGCCTTGTTTGGGGGTTTGCATACTGTAGGTTTTAATAAAATAAGCATTAGGCTCGGCGCCTGTGGCTCAACGGGCTAAGGCGCCAGCCACGTACACCTGAGCTGGTGGGTTCGAATCCAGCCCTGGCACACCAAACAACAATGATGGCTGCAACCAAAAAATGGCTGGGCGTTGTGGCGGACACCTGTAGTCCCAGCAACTTGGGAGGCAGAGGCAAGAGACTCACTTGAGCCCAGGAATTGGAGGTTGCTGTGAGCTGTGATGCCACGGCCGTCTATCCAGGGTGATAGCTTGAGGCTCTGTCTCAAAAAAAAAAAAAAAAAAGCATTAAAATTACCAATGGTTTGAGCATCTGCTGTGTCCCAGGCTCCATGTTGAGGTGGGGACACAGAGAAGGATCTGACAATGACAACACCATGTGATGGGTACTGCAATTTGGCAATGGGGCAGAGTAGCTAACCAGAGTCAAGTGAGCTTTGTGCTGTACTGAAGACAATGAGGTTGTGAACAGGTAAAAATGGTGTAGAGGAGGATAACTTGGAAGGAAATGGTATGGACAAAGTCCTTGAAGTGGCCAAGCCTGCCCTAGCCTGGAAGCAGACATCAGAAAGACTGGAGCTCAGGGGCAGGATATGAAGCTGGGGAGTCTGGTGGGGGGAGGATCAATTTGGATGGTCATGCCAAAATGCAGAAGATAAGAGTTAGGCTACCTGTATTCAAATACCACTTCCACCATCTACCAGCTATGTTAGCTTTTTCATGGACCAGGGTGTAGCAAATGCATATGCAAAATACCTGGGGAAGAAACTCAGTAATAGAGGTAAATATCTAACAGGGTGCCAAGAGAAATCCCTAACTAATCAAGATATATATGTATATTTTAATGCAATACTTTACATGTCAAAATTAATGCAAAAATTCCACAATGAGCAAAATATCAAAAATGTAAATAAAGACAGGATCTGCCTGGCACACAGTACCCATCTCAGAGAACAGCTATGATTAGACGGGGACTTCTGAAAACCTGAGGAAAACCTATGGCCCCTCTCCCCAGAAGGACGCAGGAACTTGCACAATTTGTGCACAGTTATGGAGTGCTCCTTCACTCCCCGGGGTTCATCCACACAGAGGTTGGTAACTGCCTGCAGGGCTGGTGATGATGGTGGTTCCAGGAGCCGTGCAGCCGTGGTCTGCAGTACCACGCTGGGCCTCCCTCCTGGCAGCTGTGGGTGCTCTGCCCCCTGCAGGAAGCAGCGCACAGCTATGCGGCTCCCCGCATCTCCCGCCCCCCACCTCTCCTCTCTCTGGCTTGGGACTTTTCCTAAAGTTTGCTGAAACCAGACACCTTGCTCGACCGAGCCCGCGTGCAGCCCTGGTTTAAAAGGCTGCCTTCAGCGCCCCCTCCCCGCCCCCAGCGGAGACTTCAAAAGGCCCGGCGGGCGCCGCGGCCTCAGCACCTATGAGCCGCCCCCCGCGCCCGGAGCCCGCGCTGGAGTCCTTGGACGCAGAGAGGCCGAAGTTTAAGCGCAGGCGGACCGGGCCGGCGGCGCAGTACCGCGCGCCCATGCCCCTCCCGGTGCCGCTGCGCTCCGCGCGCCCGCGCTGGGTTTAGGGAAGGGGACCTCGCACCCCCGCCCCCGCGCCCACGGCTGCGGGGACCCATGAATACAAATGCCGTTAGGCGCGGGAGGAAGGACGGACCCTCCAGCCTCGCACTTAGGGACCCAGTAAGTGCCTAGGGGCTCCTGAAGTGCTGTGTGTGTGGTGTGTGCGCGCCACACCAAAAAGGTGCGCACTATAGGGGAGGCGAGTACACGCGTGGGGATTGCGTGAGCGCAGGTGTGCGGTGGGCACTCTCGGAGAGCTGTGTGCAATGGCTGTGTGCGCGCGAGTGTGTGCACTTTGTGCACACACGTGGGGGGTGCGCTTGGGTAAGTTGAGGGGGACCTGGCGAGGATAGTATGCATTTATTTGTGAGTGTGTAAGCACTGTTGTGCATGCGTTTGCGTGAGGGGAGTCTCAGGGTGCGCTCCAGTGCAGACTTCAGGGGATATGTTTCTTATGAGCCCGGGAAGAGTGCGTAGCTATGTCTCTATGTGCATGAGGGTGAGCGCGTGTGTGGGTATGGGGGAGTATGGGGTAAGTAAGGTGTGTGTGTGTGAATGGTGTGCGCGCTCCATTGAATGAACGTGCGAATCTGTTTGCTCATAAACAAGTTATGGAGGTGCCGAGGAGCGGGCTGTACTGGGGTTCTGTGAGATGTGCCTGGGTGTTTGCGGTGGGTCGAGTGCGCAGCTCTGCGCTCTACTGTGGAATTGGACCCTGGTGGCAGGGTTTAAGTTCCCATTTCTCACGAGCGAGGACGAAGAGAAGAGGGTGACATTTGACCAGCCCACCTTGTAGCGGGGTTAGGGTTAGGACATTCTCCAGGACGCTCTGAATCTGGGAGTGTAATCTTTTTGGTGGGCGATGGAAGTTAGGAGACCGGTTGTCGTGAAAGTCTGGACACCAAGTCCTGGTCCTGGCTCTGTCCCTGGAACTCTAGGCTCCTTTCAGGAGTAGAGTCTGTCCCTTTCTCCTTCCATCGCTACCCCCCACCCCACCCAATTCGAGGACCCCGCCTCACAAGTCGGAAGTTCCTAAATTCAGATTGTGTCAATCATGGTGCAGCCTTGGGCAACTCCTTCCTCTCCCAATGTTTGCCCATCTTTACGAGGGGAAGGGGGGCGGATGTCCCGGCGGGGCTGTCGCGGGCCAGCTGAAGCTGTATCCCTGGCTGCGGCCGGCAGGGGGCAGCAGGGGGGCAGCAGAGGGCGGCCGGGCGTTGGGAGGAGGGAAGGTGGAGAGCCACTGCGGGCCGAGACTTTAAATCGCCTTCATTTCCCCCAAATCCTTCCTTTTCCTCTCCTCCCCCAGGCCGGCGGGGAGGCAGCTTTCACCGCCCTCCGCGCGCTTTCGCCTGGCGTTGCTCTGCCTCCGGGGGCCGCCAGCAGCCCGCCTCCAAAAGTTTGATCACCTCTCTCCCCCTTTTTCCTGCTTCTTCTTCCTTTTTGGTGGAAGCAGAAAAAGAGCGAGGCAGGGGCGAGCGCGGCGCCCGGACTCCTGGGACCATGGGCCTGGCGCGGGCGCCTGCGGGGCCCCAGCCGCGCTGCCTGCCTGCTCGGGCGCCCCTGGGCGCGGGGCTGCGCTGGGGGCGCGGGGGCCGCGCGCTCTGAGCCGGCCTGGCGCGGCGGGGCGGGGGGCTGGCGGCCCCATGGGGCGCGCCCACACTTGCCCCCCGGGCTCGGGAGCATGAAGTAGGGTCCTGCCATGGGAGCGGGATCGGCGCGGGGGTCTCGAGGCACAGCGGCGGCGGCGGTGCGTGGGGGGTGAGTAAACGCGCTCCAGACTCTCCCTCCCCAGCTTCCTGCTGCTCCTATCTCAGGGAGGGCTGGGGTTCCCCGCCACGCGGACGCTTTCCCCGGAACGTCAGCTTCCTGTCCCTTCCTGTGCCCCCGCGAGGCGGGATGCCAAGGGTTAACAGGGGCTGAGCCCCCGGCCGGGCGAGGGTTGGCGACCGCTGCCCGCCCTGCCGCGCCTGGCCCGGCTGCTCGATCCTGTTGGGGCGGGGACAGAGCCAGCTCGGGGGTCGAGGGCGGGAGTGGGTGGCGGCGCCTGGAGCGGCCTGCGAGGGGAGGGCGGAAAGGGGGGGCTTTGGGGATACTTGGGGGACGAGGGGGGTCTCCGTTTGGGGCTGCCTCGAGGTATTACGGCATCTCAGTGTCTGCAGGTTCCGAGCCTGGACGTCTCGGTTTCTATCTGTTCTTGTGAAATTGTCCGCAAGTTTCTAGGTCACCAGGTCTCGGGTTCTGCTCCTGTCTCCGTGTTTGTGTGGCTCTGCACGTCTCCGAGTTTCTGGAAACCTCCGTGTGTATGAGTCTGCCTGGGTCTGTGTGCCTCAGTGCTTCCTGCTTCTCCCGGGGAGCTCAGAGAGAGGCGTGAGAGCCAGCATGTCAGAGCAGCACGGACCCTGGGACAGCACTGAGTGGAACCCTCATTGTACAGATGGAGAGCCGGAGGGCCAGCGAGGAGGAGGGACTCAGGATTCCCAGCTGGTGCACGGGAGTTGTAAGAGGGTGATCCTGTGTGAGAGCGGTCCGTGCCTGTGGGTCCGTGTGGGTGTGAGCGCATGGAAGCAGCCCCTCCAGGCCCAGGGGCTGCAGCTTAGGCACAGGAGGCCTCCAGGACCCCAGGACACGCCCAAGAGGCTGCTCAGGGCTGTAGGTCTACCCTGCCCCCTCTGAGCAGGGAGTCAGAGGGATGGTGCCCCCCCTTCTTCCCCATGTCTTGGAAAAAGCTGGCTGGTTGAGATTCCCCAGCCCCCCTCCCCACCGCAAAACACACACACACACACACACACACACACACACACACACACACACACACACACACACACACGGCACCAGTGAGCACACTGCTGATTCATTTTCTCCAGAAGCCCCTGTGCCAGGAAAGATGCCAGCGGTTGGGCAGAGAAGTGGTAGCAGGAAAGCACCCCATAGTGGGGCCCAAGCTTTGGGCAGTGGGCAGTCACACTGCTTTGAGGCCCAGCCTCTGCCGCCTTCTTCCTCCCTGCATGTACTCAGGGCAACCTCCCTTCCTTATGCTTCCACATGCCCCGCTGTCCCACAGCAGCTGTCAGCTCCTCTGTGGTGGCCTGGAAGGGGCCTGCCCTCAAATGCAACCTATTTTCTCTGCCCCCTGTTGGCATATTCTCTCCCTGATCCCTGTGTCTAGGGACACTCTTGATATCCCCACACCTGGCTTTGCTCAGGGAGTGCTATATCAGTTGTCGATAGAGGGTGGCAGTAAAACGCAGACGCCCATCAGTGGACACAGGTGGTAGGGAGAAAGGAGTGAGCATTAGCCTTGCAGTCAGGCAGGCTCCAGTTTGAATCCTGACTCAGGCAAGCCAATCTCTGCTTCCCATTCCATCCACAGAATGGGCATCTTCATTCCCAGCTGGCTGGGTTTTGTGCAGATTAATGAGGCCATGCTTGTAAAGGGCTTAGAGCAGTGTCTGGCATGTAGTAAGTGCTCAATAAACAGCAGCTGTTTTTGTATTATTCCCTTCTTGAATGGGTGTGTGAGTCAATGGGAAAGTTCTGGGTTGCATCCTGTCCAGACAGATGACCTGTCTGTGTTCCCATTGAGGAAGTGGAAGGTGTGAAGAAAGGAGCCTGGGTGTGGCTGTCTGGGCACAGGGGTTCTGGCCAGCCCATGGGGACAGGTGGGACAGGTCCACCCCCATTGTTGCTCCGTGGTTCCCAGCCAGCCCCAGCTTACCCGTGGGAGAACAGTCATGTCCAGTGTCCACAGGGCCTCTTTCTTTGTGTGTTTCTGTGCCCTGGGCCTGAGGTCTGAGCCCTCAGTGACTGTTCAAGCTAGTGTGGGTTTCCAGGATCCCGTGTGCTTCCAGGTAACAAGGATGAAAGAAAAACCATCCAAACAGGCTACACGTTCTGGCAGCTCTGTTGTCCAGGAGTGGCCATGTTCGGTGCCTTGGCAGAGGGCCTTTTGCAAGGCATGGAAACACCTGGGTTCCCTTCTTGGAGGGCTGTGTGGCCAAACTGTTTTTCCAATGCTCCTTCCCTCGTGGCTCCCGTTTTAGCTGCCTCCTGGCCTCCCTGGCCCCCATGCTCCGGTCTTCCCGACATTCTGGAGCCCAGGGTTCACCAAGCCAAGGCCCACGAGGCGGTGGTGAAAACAGAAGTCTGGAAGAACAAAGCCCTGAGCCAGCGCAGGCACTAAACATTATTAGCAGTAGCCTAAACAGGATTGGAACGGGAGCAAAAGATTCGGCAGGGCCTCCCTGCAGGAGCCAACTTTCCAGGCCTGGAGCTTACTTAGATGGTTCAGTTGGCTCCCTGGGCTGCATCTCTGTTCCTCTTGGTGAAGCCTAGGACTTTGGTCTCTGGCAAGTAGAAAGTCCCAGCAAATCTCTAATATCTTCTCCATGGGAGACAAGTCAAATGAAAAGGAGTGTCTGTTAAGTCATAAAGTCAGAGCACTGTGTGACTTTGGGCAAGTCATTTCCCCTCTCTGGGCCTCAGTTGCCCATCTCTCTAAAGAGGCGAAGAGACTAGAGTCTGGTCCCTGGATGCTCTTGAAGGACATTTTCCCACTCAGATGTACTGTATACTTGGGAAGTTTGTGAGTCAAGTGCATACAGAATCCAAGTCCAAAAGGATCAGCTGCATTTGTCGAAGTGAATGAATAGGGGACAAATATTTTTGTAATAGGTCTTCAGGGCTGAAATTCTCTAGTGGGAGGCCCTGGTGTTAGGAAGCTTAATTAAAGAGAAGGTTGTCATTCTGTGTTCCCCGTGAGTCTTCTTTCTCCTGACCTTCAGGAATTAAAAAATTTCCCCCTGGTTTATGCACTAATTCTCTACAGAGTAGTCACCTGAGTATAACCACAGCCAGAAAAATTGACTGAGGACACCTTTCTTTTCTCACCTGGCTTCTCCTTATCAGCTTGGAAAACAGCATAGGAAGGGTGGGTGGAACATAACACAGGACTCAAGGAGTGAGGGCAGATGCCCCGCAAGAACCAGAGAGGAAAGAGGCTGGATGGAAACCACAGAAACTAGTGGGGTCACAGGAACACAAGAAAGCAAGGGGCAGTGTGTCCTGAGGATGCATGCTCAGGAAAAAGGAGTTCCATGGTCCTCTAAATTTGAGGACTGCTGAAAGACAGAAAGTATAGTCAATTTCTTTTTGCAGGACTTCTCAGAATGTTTGGTATGCAGTTGTGCTTTTGCAAACGGCCAAGGCTGGGATGCAGGAGGCAGCTTTTCCCTAGTGTATCTGGCCACAGTTTTTTGGAGTGTCCCTAGTGGATGTGGGAAATAATATTGAAGACTTATGAGTCCGCGGCCTGCCCAGGGTGACTTTGAGGAGCCTTCTCTGAGCCTCAGTTTTCTCCATTTGTCAAATGAAACAAAACTGCCTATCTTTTTTTTTTTTTTGCAGGGATGATGATATGGCCATTTACTTCAAGTGGGTGATCTTAGAAGGATTAGCTATATCCTTTTCTCCAGGAATACCTCTGGGCAGTTTGGCATGCTGACCTTTAGTTGTTGCCCCTGGGAAGCTGGAGGACTGGTCCCATAAAAAAAGCATTTTTATAGCAATGGCAGCAGATTGGAGAGGACAAAGAAGGACCAAGGATTATCCAGGAGCAACCCTGGAAATAGTTAGAGCTGGGAAGTTAAGGCTTCGAGAAGATACTTTTTGAAGTCCATAATCCTGTAATACCAGATAATTTGTTCATCTTACAAAAATATACCGGACACTTACTATGTACCTGCCAGGTGCTGGGAATTTAAGAATGAACAAGACATGTTCTTGCCCTTTTGGGACTTAGCCTAGAAAGGGAAATAGGAAAACAATGAATGTACATTTGATACACACTATGGTGAGATGTGTATAACGTGCTGCAGGAGCTGACAGCTAAGCTGGGATCTAACAGATATGTAGGAACTGACCAGGCAAAGGGGAGAGTCTAGATAATGGGAGCAGCATGTGCAAAGGCCCAGAAGCTAGAGAAGTCTTTCAAGGGGCCATCATCATCACTTGTGTGTGAGCTAGTTTGCATTATGCTGTAAGCAACTGAAAACCTAAATTGAACGGCTTAATAAGAGAGATATTACTTCCCATATCAAGAGGTCCCAAAGAAGACCAGTACTAGTATTGGTTAACTCAGCATCTCAACCATGCCATCAAACAACCACTATTCTTCAGTTCTGCCATTCTCGTGTACTCACGGGGCTCGCTACCTCATATGCACAAAATGCCTGCAGCAGCTCCAAACTGTATGTCCTCACTCACCAACATGCAAGGGCTAGAAGAAAACCATCTCTCTGTCCTTTTTAAATGCTTTTCCAGGGTCCATAACAGGGATATATCTCATTGGCCATATTTGGATCATGTATGTGTGCCTAAACCAGTCACTGGCATGATAAATGAAATTCCCAGGGTTCCTAAGATGTATCCAGATTCATCCTCTGAAGTCCATATCTTCATGAACAAGCAAGGAGGGAGGGATGACTGTAACCACTAGTGTCTTTCACAGTGCCCAAGTCATGGCTGCTATTGATCATGAATGATTGCTATTAAATTTGAAAGTAGGGGAAGTTGATAGAAGGTGTCAGCCTGTCCTTCAAGGTGCCCAGGGAGCCTGGGTAGAACCAGGGTCTCTGGACATCAGCCTTGGCAGATGGGTTTCCTGGATTATGTGAGTCCTCAGGAAGCACACCATCCTAGCTTTCATCTAAAAAATGCATCCTGGGCCTGTCTATCTCAGCCTTAGCCCTCACCACCCACCTGGTGCAGCTCTCTTGCCCAAGTCTTGGCCTTCTTTGGCCACGTGCTGCCCTCCCCTCTACCTGCCTGGGGATCAGATGCCCCCAGTGGCTTCGGGTGTCACTGGTGGCTGCTCTCACAGGAAGACGAAATCTGATCATTGCCCTTGCCCATCTTGGTAGGAGCCATAGAGCAGAGCTTTAACCCTTCTTGGCCCCAGAGCCTAGGGGCAGCAGAGACTGTCGAGGGAGCACTTTGCGGCTGGCTCTCAGCCGAGCCCTTAACAGGCATGAGCTTATTTAATCCTCATGCTTGGTCTGCAAGTAGGGAGTGTCTGCCCATATTGCAGAGGATGAGACAGGCTCAGGGAAGCTAAGCAACCCATCTGGGGTCACAAAGCTGATAAGCGAGAGGGCCAGGCTTGTACCTGGGTGTGCATGACTCCTCATCTCCCGTTTTCTTTCCTCCCCTTTCCTGTTAGAATAAAGCCTAGTAGGCAGCTGCCTTAGCGCTGGTCCTGGTTAGGGGGTCTCCTTCCATTTCTGCCTTTTGAGGAGGTGGGTCATCCAAGCAGACCAGTCTGATCTTTCCACTGACCTTGCAGACCTGGCCCTGCTGCCCATGGACTGAGGACTTGAGGAAGGCCATAGTATAGATGGGGAGACAAATGAGTCAGCATCAGATTTGGGGGAAAGGTCTCAATATATTGGGCCATAGTTTTGATGGGGAGACTGAGCCCCAGAGAGGAAAGGTGCTGGACCTCGGGTCTCCTGAAGCCTAGGGCAGGGCTTCCTGTGTACTGCTTCCTGCCTGTTGTCCTCATTCATTGATCTGTGCAAAGCGAAGTGATGTTTGTACATGAGCGCAGGTCCTGATTGAGAGGCTGTTCCTGAAGGCCTGAGAGCCTGGGCCCTGCCTCCTGCCTCCTATGGGCGGGCCTGGGTGGGACTGGGGCTGGGCAGCCAGATCTGGGCGCGAAGGATGGAAGCTGATGCCACGTCTGCTTGTGTCTCCCGGTCTCTAGGGGGTTGCTCTTCTCCTGGATCGTAGTCTCATTTGCTTGTCAACTGGCCTCCACCCAAGGAGTTCCTGAAGGTAATTCTCTCTTCTCTTTGTCCAGGGGCAGACAAAGGAGGACGGAAGGGGCCTGAGAACTCACAGATGAGAGACATCTGTGCCTCTAATTGGAACTCAATGCCTCAGTTTTCCCATCAGTAGAATGGAGCCAATTGTTGGCAAAATCTCTCTGGGCTTGAGAGAATCATGTTTGGAGTTTTGTAAAGGGTAGGAAGGGCTCACTCACGTGGAAATATGGAAGGGTGATGCTTGCATTTTGGTATAGGGTAGAATTTGATTGAGTCACTTTGTTTCAATAAGCCTCAGTTGCCCACATTTGTCCCATGGGTGCTCTAAAAACTGCTGAGGCCACAACTGTCATTGCCCAAGCCTGGGATTCCACACACCCTTTCCTGTGAAATCCTCCTTTCCTCTCTCATCCCTGAGGAGCTGTCCAGGGGGCCAGGGTGGCAGTGGGCCAGCTCCACAGCTGCCCACAGAAACTGAGACCTCTCCCACATGTGTTTGTCAAGCAGCCACAAAGCCTCTAACATAACCACCCTTCCCCCTCCTTCATGCCTGGCCTGTGTGTTGGAATAGGCAGTGGGCATGCTGAGAGTCCCTGTGGCCTGAGCTGGCCACCAGGCAGGGATTGGGCCCCTGGAAGGGGAGAGCCATGCCCGGAAGAGACTTCTGCTGCCTGGCAACATTTTGTGCAAGTGTCATATTTTCCGAGTTTGCTGTTTCCCCCACAAAGTAGGTGAACAGCTGTCCAGAGTCCTGAGTCAGGCCCTGGGGGTGGGGTGGGGGTTTGGGGAGAGGCTGGAGCTGTGTGGAGCCAGGTTTATGTAATAAAGGGATCTGGCTGGGGCCAGCTGGCTTGGTCCGTCCATCTTGGTGTTGAACTGAATTCATTCCCCTGTCCCTGTCTCCTTGGCCTTGATGGGATTCTGGATGTGTCTCCACCCTCCCTTCCAACAAGTCTGGAAGGCTCCAGAGCAGTATAATATTGTGCTTAAGAACACAGACCCTGGGGTCAAGTGGCCTGGGTTCAAATCCCTGCTGTACCTTTTTTTTCCCCTTGCCTTTAGAGGAGACCCCAGCTGTGCCTTTTATAGGCTGCATGGCTTTGGGTAAGCTCTTATATGTAATTCATCTGAACCTCATCTATAAAATGAGGATAATAGAGAGGACTCACTTTATAGATTGTTGAGAATCAAGTGAGATAATGCATGGAAAGTGCCTGGTATGTAGGAAGTGCTCAGTAAATATTCATTTTTATTATTGTTCATTATTAACTTGAGAAGTCTAAGCAAGAACCTCCTACAGGGGACAAAGATGCACAGCAGATTTACCCTGGCCACCTGTGCTGGGTGCCCAGTGTTTGGGGCTTTGCCCCTTAGCCACAGACTCAGGCGGTCTTCAGGGGACACTTGGAGACTGGATGGTTGTCAATTTAGAAACTCACCTAGAAAGGATGACAAGGGTTACCTTGTCCCTTCCATATGGCTAGTTGTGGATTTCGCCGGATGGGTCCAAGCCGGCTCTAAGTGTTGTGGGTAGGGAGGGAGGTGAGCAGCCCAAGAGGCTCCCTGGGAGGCTGCTGAGGTAGGGCTCGGTGCAGGGGCCATGTGGCTGCCTGCCCCCACCTCTTTTCAACCAAGTGGCTCTTCCCATTCTGAGCTGCTGATAGTGAATATAGTTCATGGTAATAAGAGGGTTCCATGATTAAAACATAGAAGATACGCTAAGAGAAACCTGAAGTTTATTTTAGCTTCAACCTGGGGACAGACAGGTGGGAGAAAGGATGAGGAGAGATTTGAAGTGGAATGAAAGGCCCTTCCTTGGTTCTAAGGAAGCGTAAGATCTTAAATCCAAGCCAACCTGAACAACAGCATTGTGGAGCTATATAATTTTTGGAGCATTTTTAACACCTGTGTCATCTCAAGGTCTTGGTGCAGTTACCTTATCTTATGGCCAGAAAGAGACCCAGCAGAGTTGCTTGGTGTGAGGCTTGGGTGAGGAGGATGAGTAGGACTATTCATTTCATCTTCTTAGCACTCTTTTTAGCCTTATTTACAGTGGAAGGAACTGAGGCTTAGAATCCAGGCTCACAGGTGGTCTTGTCTGGCTGTAAATTCTGGCTTTCTGACTCCAGAGCCTGCTATGGAAGGATATGCCGTGTTGACAGTGTCCAGGTTCTCACTTTCCCCCCACTGGTCCCATCTATTTGTCTGTCTGTCCATCCAATTTGTCCGTCTGTCTGTCCATCCATCCATCTCAATGTTGACTGAGGACCTCCAAAGTGCCAAGTGCTGCATTTAGCTGGCACTGCAGTCTTTGCCTGGGGTGGTAGGAAAAGAGCATTCAGCACTCAGGGGCCAGTTTGCTGAGCTCAGGGAGGGGCCCTGAGGACCTGATCCACACCCCAGTTCTGGAGGCAGCCTATCCTTCCTTGCTGAGATGGAACTCGGGAGCCTACTTCTGTACACACTGGCCATTCAGCCAGCTGAAGGGGGTCCAATGGCCTGGCCGAGGCAAGGTCAGGAAGCCTTTCCATAAACACTCTGGAAACCCTCCTTTTGCTCTGGCAAGTCGCACTGATGTAATTACTGGGCGGATGTAACCTGGCCATTCCCTGGTTAGATGTCCAAATGTTTCGCCAGAGGACAGAGGTTGCAGGGATGCCTTGATTACTTCTTAGGCTCTCCCCAGAGCTACACAGGGAGGAGGGGTAGCCAGTGTAAATGCCATCTCCCTTTTGATGGCAGAAGATGCGGCTCCACTAGCCTGCTCCAGCCAGAGAGAAACCTCAGGTCAGGTGAGGGGACTGGTGGTAAAACCAGTCAGGCCCCCTGGACATCCTTGCCAAGCACTGTGGACACATCTATTCCTATCACTGTGGTCCCTCACTTACGGCTTGTCAGGTGGAGAAAAGAAAATATAACAAGTCCTGGCTGGGCAACCTCTTACACTTTTAGCACTAGCATTTGGTTATTACCATTATTTTTAGTGTTGGTAGCTGTTGTTGGAAAGTGCTTATTTTGTTCCAGGCACTTTTAAAAAAGTGTATTCCCTCATTTAAAGGTCACAACATCCATTTGAGATTGGGACTGTTATTTTCCCCTTTTATAGGTGGGAAAACTGAGGCACAAAACTCACAGGGTTAGTAAGTAGCAGAGCTGAGATTTGAATGCAGGACACTTGTCTCCAGAATCGATGTTTTTCACCCCCATATGCAACATCATACAGCCTGACACGGTGTTGCGATTTATACTGGAGGGCGCCAACATTGCCCTTGGCCACCATCATGGCACAGAGTTATTTTTAGATGAGTGAATCAATGACCAGGTAGCTGTGGGTGGACTGTCCACACTGCCCCTGTACCTGGGAGTGTCTGGGGCTAGAGCAGGCCCTGACTGTGTCTTTTCCCTTCTTCCCTTTCTCTTAGATGTGGACGTCCTCCAGCGGCTGGGCCTCAGCTGGACAAAGGTGGGGGCCGGCTGGAGCCCCGCACCCATGGGGGTCATTCCGTTCCAGTCAGGCTTCATCTTTACCCAGCGAGCCCGGCTCCAGGCCCCCACAGCTGTTGTCATTCCTGCCACCCTGGGCACAGAGCTGGCGCTGGTGCTGAGTCTCTGCTCCCACCGGGTGAACCATGCTTTTCTCTTCGCCGTCCGCAGCCGGAAGCACAAGCTGCAGCTGGGCCTGCAGTTCCTCCCTGGCAAGACGGTCGTCCATCTGGGGCCCAGGCGCTCCGTGGCCTTTGACCTCGACATGCACGATGGGCGCTGGCACCACCTGGCCCTCGAGCTCCGCAGCCACACGGTCACTCTGGTGACAGCCTGTGGGCAGCGCCGAGTACCTGTCCCACTGCCTTTCCACAGGGACCCCACACTTGACCCCGAGGGCTCATTCCTCTTTGGGAAGATGAGCCCGCATGCGGTCCAGTTTGAAGGTGCTCTGTGCCAGTTCAGTATCCACCCCGTGACGCGGGTCGCTCACGATTACTGTACCCACCTGAGAAAGCAGTGTGTCCAGGCTGACACATACCGGCCCCCGCTGGGACCCCTTCTCCCTCAAGACTCTGGCAGACCCTTCACCTTCCATACTAACCTTGCCCTGCAAGGCCTGGACAACTTGACCACTGCCACACCAGCCCTGTCTCAGCCAGCAGGCAGGGGGCCCAGGGTGACTGTGGCGCTCACCGTGCCCACCAAGCCCCTAAGGACTAGCCCTACAGCCCCTCACCAGCATATCGCAGAGGGAAGCCCAGCACAGACCCCACTGCCACCTGCTAAGCTGTTAGCTAGTAATGCACTTGTCCCTGTGCCCCCAGCCTCTCTGGCCATCACCCCCAGAATTCCTCTCCCTGTGGCTATCCAACCATTGCCGAAGATCAAAGCCACCCAGATCCCCAAAAGTCTCCCCGCTGAGCCTCCAGCCCCCTCTCCTTCAGTTGGCTCCATCAAAAGCCCCCATCCTACCCGGAAAATAGCTCTACCTTCATTCACAAAGTCAGCCCCACCCACCCAGAAGCTGGTGCCATCGACTTCCCACCCAGTTCTTACTAAAATCTCCCGTCCCATGGTGAAGCTAATCCAGAGGAACCCCACAATGGCCAGGACCCCATTACCCAGCGCCCGGCCCCTACTTCCCATCACTGGCTCCTCTAAACAACCTATTCCCACAGTAGCCAAGATGAGCGGCCATGCCAGCAAGCCGGCCTCTGCCCACATCAACACCCACAAACCGTCCCAGCCTACCATCTTGCCCTCATCACCTGTCCCCAGTGGTGGCCCCACCAGGGCTACTCAGCCAGCAGTCACAGCTGTGCCTCCAGCATCACGCACCAGAACTCCCAACACACGGCCTCCCACCCCAGCTGCTGGTTCACCCCCCACTAGAAGCAAGAAACTCATTGGATCGGAAGCCTTGAAGAAAACCAGACCCAAGAGCAGCCCCTGGAAACCCGAGCCTCTCAGGCCTGAGAAGGCAGCCGGGGATGCCCCGTTGAAGGACATGACCACCAAGTTCAGCACCATGCAGTCCCAGCCCCGTCGGCAGACCACCTCGGCCCTGGAATTGGCCCCAGCACAGTTCCTATCCTCCAGCCCGCAGCCCACGAGCAGTGGCTATTCGTCCTTCCACCTAGCAGAACCTATGCCTTTTCCTCTTCTGATGGGGCCTCCAGGGCCCAAGGGCGACTGTGGCTTGCCGGTAAGACTGGGCTGGGTAGGCTTGCTTCTTGGTGCTCTGGTGGGTGACCAAGGCATGGGTCCTTCCTCCTGGAAAGGGCAGGAAAAAAGGAGCAAGTAAGAGCAGGGAGGCGCTTATGGCCACAACCTTGACTTGGACCCAAGTACGGCCTCCTCCTCTGCCTCTGTACCCTGTCCATTATTGCATACCTTGCTCCAAATTCATGGTCTCCTGGGATAGACTCGGGCCTGGGTGCCACCCCCAGGTGAAGAACATCCCTGGGCTTTGGTTGGCTGACCTCCAAAGTCACTCTGCTGACCCAGCTGCAAAGGTCAAATGGCTTAAGGAAAGTCAAAGGCTAACCAGCCCCAAGTTATGCAGCAGGTGAGCAGCTGAGTAGCCTCTGAAGTCCAGCTCTCTCAGCTCAGAGAGAGGGGTTCCCTCTGGCCCATCAGCTTGTCTAGGAGTTGCAGACAAAGGTCACGCATGGGTGGCCTTGAGTATGTTTTGTTTGGCATGTGCATTATATTCTTTTTTTAAAAATTGAGTAAGTTACTAACATTTAAAAAATGTGAGAAATTTCTTATAAAAGATTTGCCAATCAGCTTCTCTTAGAAAGTGGGAGGGGCTGTGGCCCTTGGGCCACCTTTAGAAAGGACAAGCCTGCCCTTTCTGCTCTGGTCCCCACTTCTCCTGAGTCTTCCAACCAGAGTCCTTTTGCCATTTATGCCACCTGTCTGGCTGGTGCCTGAAAGCACGTAATTTGTGGCTTCTGGTAGAGGAGTTTGGGATGAGGAAGGTCAGTGTGGGCCGGAAAGAACAAGGAAGAGAAAAGAAAGAACATTCCAAGTGCAGGAGATGGTCTCAGGGTCGATGCCTCCGGGTTGCCTGGGACCGTCTCCAGGGGCAACGACCTTCCCACAGCTAGAGGCCAATTCCTCCGGGTGGGGAATGATGGGATGGAGTTTCCAGAAGGCTTGGGCCTCGGCGCTATTCTCCCGCCTTGGAGATGACTACCATGGGGTGGCCGCTTCATTGAAGCTGACTTTCCCACTGGCTGTGCTTCGGATTAGGCTTCCCTGTTATGTGGAGATGGTGGCAGATGCTGGGAATTCCCAGGCCTTACAAACACACTTAATGAGTTTTAATAATCATTAGCAATAATATTTATTCAGACTGTCTCCAAGGGGACCAGGAGTCCACTTTTATTATAACCATATTGTAGAACTTATGGAAATTGTATGCATTGCTTTGCAATTATGTCAACATTGTGCTTAAGTTCTGTGCTGTGAAATTGGCAGCATAGAGAGTTGGGAGCCTCCACTTTCTTGAGGAGGGAACGAGGAACCCTTTTCACCTCTCTCGGCAACCCAGCCCAACTCTGGCCCCAGGTGCTTTAGGCCCCTGACAGTTTCAGCTTCCCAAACTGTGTGCATGCTGAGCTTACTGGCTGTTAGGTCAAAAGCGGGTGAATTGTCCCCTCCTGGCAGAAGATGGTGAATCTGTGGTCTCAACCCTGGCTATACGGTACAACCTGGCTGAGTGGAGGAGGCCAGCCCTCCCTCCCAAGGCTGCATGTGTTGTGGAGAAAGAAAGGGGCCAGTAGAGCTGGAGCAGGAGTGGTTTTGTAGAGTGTAACATCTGCCTTTGGGCCTGCTCTGTGCCTGAATCACGTCCTTTTCCCTAGGGCTTGGGATTCCAGGTCAGCAGGAAGTGAGGCCTCCTGCCACATGTCCTCTTCCAAAGGAGGTGCTGGGGTAAACCCGACCATTCAGTTCAACCCTCTCACCGGGCAGGTGGGGAGACAGGAGACTTCCCAGAGAGTGCCAGGACTTGACCAAGGCCACAAAGCATGGGAGGCAGAGTTGAAGTTTATATCCCAGACTCTAGACTCCCAAGACCAGCACTTTTTGTCTCATACCCTTGAGTGTCCCCTCTGAGGCTTGGGAACTCAGGGATGGGGGCCTGGGGCCTTCAGAGATGAGTTAGGCCCTATCCCTGGCCTCATAGTCAGAGCTCAGGGTCTAAAGAATCTTCTGTTTCAATAACCTGCCAAGTTGATGAGGGTTTTCCACTTGTGTGGCATCTCCCTTTAGGTTTAGGACCTCAGGGAGGGCAGGATGTCTGTGCTCATCCCTGCCCTGTAGATGATCGAACAGGTTGGACAGACAGGACTTGGCCAAGGGCACCCAGCATGTTCCTGAAAGGTTCCACTTGGGGTCCCTGACTTCTAGCCAGACCCAAAGTTCTTCCTGCTCCTCCAGCCCTGACTGCTGAGGATAAGAGGGAGGACATCACCCTGCCTGGGTGGCATCCCTGCCTCTCATTTTTTGCTGTTCCCTGTCTTCACCCTCTCCCAACTTGGGACCTAGCTTTATTCCAGTAGGAACCCAGAAGTAGAATCTTTGTCCACTGGGTAGCAGGTGGCAAGCTGGTCGCCTGTTTTTTTGCCAGATACCAGAATAACATGATGGAAGTGGCATCTTTGAGCAGTGGTTAAGCACACAGACCTGAAATCAAGGCCTGGCTCTACCCTTTATAGTTTCGTGATTCTTAACTACTCTGAGCCTCAGTTTCTGTAGAATGTAAGATAATAGAACTTTCCAACCTCCTTTTGGGAGGAGGACTGGAAAATTTACAGAGAATTTTCATATAAAGCTGTACTAGAAAGGAAGCAAGTTTTGCCCAGTGACTTTGAGGAAATTCTTTCCTCTCCCTAGGGCTCAGTTTTCCCTGTTACGTTTTGGAAGAGCTTCCCCCTTAGAAATGACTAGGTTTTGCCGGTACCTGAGAAGGCTGCAGTGGCTGTGACTACATGTGCAGGCCTGCTTCTCAGGGCTCTCAGGGTACACAAGACTAGCTGGCAGAGACTGAGACAGGGTTCTGGGTTGAGCCAGCTGGGAGTTGTAGCTACTGAGCCGGGGAGCTCTGTGGGAGCCCCAGGCGGGGGGAGCATGGAAAAGCTGAGCTTGGCCCTGGGTCAGTTGGGGCGGGGAGGCTGCGGGAGCTGCACAGAAGCTGCACAGAAGCCCCACGCCTGGGAGGAGGCGAGTCAAGACCTTATTTATTCACGATCAGGCCACTGGCATTTGCACGCCCTTGCACTTTTTGCAGGCGTCACCTCGGCTATGGGCCTGGCCCACAGCAGATGCTCTGACTATGTGAAATGAATGAAAGAATTTGATCCTTACAAAGCAGGTTGTCCTGACTCACAGGCCAGACTCCTTGAGGTTATGCAGAACTCTCCTGTCAGGGCAACAAGGAGTCTATGTATGCTACAGAAGCACACAGGCTTTGGATTTGGAATGACCTGGGTTTGAACCATTCCCTTGTCCTGCTTCCATTAATTCTGTGCATAAATGTTGATGGAAAGCCTTTTAGGGGCCAGGTGCTTTGTGATCTTAGGCAAGTCACTGTGGCTATAAAATGGGAATACAGTACCACCTACCTTTTCAGGGTCATTGTGTAGATTCACTGGGGTGAGGGATGTAAGCACACAGTGCTAGAACCTGGGTTCTAGTGGACTGTTATGGTTATGATTGTGGACTGATGGTGAGTGTGGAGGTGGGGACAGGGTTGCACTGGTAGAGAACCGGAGGGTCTGGACACAATCTCACATTAGTTGGGAGAACTGTGCTATGAAAATATTAACTAACCTGGGGCTTGTCGGTAGAGCTCAGGAGCCCAAAGGGATAGGAATTGTATGGCACTTCTTGCCTGGGCAGGAGGGGCTTTCCCAACTCTATACCCATGGCTTCTCTCAAAGTTCTTATCTTTTTTTCTTTTGCTTGTTTTTTCCAAAATAGCCCTACCCCAGGACATAGCTAGAGGTGCATTTTGTTTTGTCTCCGGGGGTTTCATGCTTTTGTTCATCAGCAATCAGAGCAGGATGCTGAGAAATTCACCCCTTAAACTGGCAAGATCTAGAACTCAGGAGAATGGAGGGGTGGTTTGCTTTGCTTTAGCACGTCATGTTTGAGCCCTACTGAGTGCTAAGTCGTTTTCATGCTGTGTCCAGTCAGCCCCAGGCAGGGGCCAGGGCACCAGGAAGAATTTAAGGGAGAGACTATTTCCAGAGGTGTGGGCAGCATCTATGGGACCAGCAGGGATTGCTGAAGCACACCCCTATTACTACCCCCAGCCCTGAAGGTCCCAGGGGAAGGAAAGGTTGCTCCTAGATCCCAGCAAGCGTTACAACCTTGAGCAGGGGTCTCCCTGACGAGATCTGGGGCCAAACCACAGCTTGGCAGGGAGGGAACAGGGAGAGAAATATCCTGTCCTCTTTCTCCTACTCTGCGGCTTCTTTCCCAGGTCTCCCATTGAACAACCCAGCCGGAAGCTGGAGGTGGACCAAACCTGGAGGTGTGGTCTGTAGCAGTCAGCTTCTTAGGGCACAGCATGGATCTGGGGAGTAAATGGGGAATAGCCAGCGTGCCTACACGTTATCCCAGAAGGCAGATGTTCATGCCCATTTTGCAGCTGCGCAAACTGAGGCCTGGGCTTAAGGAGATGTAGTCACTTGTTCAAGGCCTTACTGAGCTGTATTTACGTTAAGAAGCCCTGTCCCAGCAGGTCCATCCTAGGACAGAGACTGTGGAAGGTTCAGTGTTCTGTGGGAATTCTTGGGAATAATCACAACCCCAGCTGGTCAGAGATGGGAGGCCCTTTCAGACCCCCTGCCTAACCCCATCAGGCTATAGACGTAGATCATAGGCCCAGAGACCCAAAGGTCATTGCTTAGGGTCACATGGCAGTTAGCAGGACACTCGGGCCTGGACTCCGGTTCCCTAAATCTCAGGCCTGTAAAATTTCTTATTGCTCACTGCCAGGAAAGATGCCAGCCAGGACTTACTTCTTTCTGTGAGGCTTGGCAGGCGGGCTGTTACAGCTGGACACAAGGGTGGACTTGTTCCATGAGAAGGGGTTCCCCTAGGTCTGGCTGTTGGAGGCCAGGACCCTTAGGGGATGCCCAGAGTGGGGCTACTTGTTTGTTTCCACGGCTTGTGTGCACATGGAGCCCAGGCCTCCTCCACCTTCCCCAGACAGGCCTGCAGCCCCCGCTCTGCTCCCCCTCAGCTCTGAGCCCTCTCAGAGGCCCTGTTGTTTGCAGCGTGGAGTGGAAAATCCCACCCTGGCCTCGTGAATCATCCCAGAGTCACCCTCTCAGGCTTCAGGCCCTGGAAAAAAATGGCAGCATTTTTCCACTGCATAGAGAACAGGCAGGGTCTTGGATAGGGAGGAGGAGGTGGGGAAGGCCCCTGCTCACCCACTACTGACTTGAGCACTGAGTGGGGAAGGCTCAGGCCTGCTGCTAGAGCAGGACGGCTGGTGGTGGAGTGGAGAGTCTGGGCAGGCCGCAGCTGGGGCCTGGGCTGCTATGTCAAGGGGCTGGCCCATGGGCTGACATCACCAGGCTGGACCTTGGGTCCTGCCTGGCACTCAGTCTGCTCTGCAGATGGGATGGATGAGGTAAGAGTCTGGCCTGGATGCCCTCATTTCTGGGGCAGAAAAAATGCCAACAAGGAGTGTTCAGGCCTCTGCACCCATCAGGGCCCGTGTGATGCTTCATGTCCTTCATATCCTTGAATATGCTGTTCCCTCTGCCTGGAGCACCCCAGGGCCCCAGGGAGGGGGTGGCCCGTGAGGGAGCGGCGCCCCAGGGAACCTGCCCCTCCTAGAGCCCTGGATGAGCCCTTACTTCTCTGGACCTGGCCTTCCTTCTCATATAAGATGGGAACTTACCTTTCCTCTCCCCTGATAACCTAGTGGGGAAAATTACCACCACCCACCTCTACTCAGGAAATACCAGTGCTGCTGGATGTTCATTTCACAAGTGGCCACAGAGGGGAAGGGACTGACCCACGGTCACATACTTAGACACACACCTGACCAAGATTGTGTGCAAGCTGCCCAGAGTAGAACAGGTCCAGTGGTTCTGAATTTGACTCCAGGCTTTACCTCTTCTTAGCTGTGTGGCACTGGGCAAGTCCCTTTGCCTCTCTGGTTTCTCATCTGTTGGAGGGATGTGGTGATCTTGCAGTAATGCTTACCCTTGGCCCCATGCCTTTTCCTTTAATTCTAGGTCACCTAGGAGATTTGGGTCAAGGAGGGCCTTCTAGGAAGGGACATTTTTTGCTCTCCCTCTGAAACAGATGTGAAAAAGGTGACTTAACATTTTGAGTTCAGAGTTACCAGGAGATGGCTTAACAAAAATAACAGCTAACATTTTTTGAGCATTAAGTGGGTGTTGGGCACTGGGATCAGCACCTTTTGCAGATTATCTGTTGGCTAGTTGCCATTATTATTCTCATTTTACAGTTATAGAGATGAAGACTTGGAGACTGGAAATAGCTTGTCCAAAGCTACCCCACTAGCAGGTGGGGTGCCAGTTGTGACCCCAGGCCCCCAGTCTTATACTATACTGCCCCTACCAAAGCCAGCTGGTGAGGGGAGGGTGTGGACTGGCCCAGAGTCATAAGCCTGCAGAATAAAACATAGGACCAGAGACTGTCACCCAGCCCCTGAGCTCTGGGTAGAAGGAAGGCTGTTGCCAAGAGATACCGGGATGCCCGGAGGTGTCTGGGATTTGATTTGAGGTCATGAGACGTCCCTCCCCTTTCCCCTTGGGACTCTTGCCCAGTGGCTGCGGGCTGTTGGTGCCCATATCTGCCTGTCTGGATCTCCCCTCTGACTTTTATTCATGGACAAGCCAGCATGCGGTGTGCACAGGCCAGAACTGTGAGCCGTGGCTGCCCAGCATGAGATCTGGATTAATTACCAGCCAAACCGTACAGGGTTTTCAACACCGATTTTTAACTCTGGGCAGGAAACCTGGAATCTCACTGATGGTTATTTGAAACAAATGAATTCCCCAGGCCTCACACATCCTCGAAAGCCTGGCTTCCTTCGAAGGCTGCAGGCTCAATTCTTCACATCAGGCACTTAGTTAATCCTTATTTACTCCTTTGGGGTAGATGAGATAGTAACTATTGGACCCATTTTAAAGGGGAGCATCTGAGACTCAGACAGGTGGAAGGAATTGCACAAAGTCTCCAGCTATATGAAGCATTAAAACCAGGATTGAACAAAGGTCAGCCCGTAGCTCAGTAAGCCTTCTCAGCTGCCTCCTCTCCTATGTGAAGGGAAAAAGAGATGAGGCCAGACAGGTGCTGGGTTAGGCCTTTCTCTTGAGAGAAATGGGGAGCCATTAAATGTTGTTGAGCAGGGGAGTGCCTTGGCAAGGTGAATGAGACATGTGTGGAGGAGGACTGGAGAGGGGAGGGAGTGAAGGAAGGTAGGTGGAGGCAGGAACCCCTGAGGGGGCTGTGAAGGTTGCTCAGGAGGAGTGCTGATGGCTGGACCAGACTGTGGCCTTAGGAACAGATCAAACATTTGCATGCCAGTGATGTTCCAGGCACTGTGTTAAATGCTTACCATCTCTTATCATCCTTGGAATAATCCTATGAGGGGGGTATTATTGCCCCCATGCTTACATGCCCCAACCTGGCATTCAGAAGACTATGCTCATGCTCTCTATGCTTCACCACCTCTCTGTGTTGCAGAAAAGCTGAGCGTGACCTTGGCCAAGTCCCTGCTTTCGACTGCAGAGAACTTGGCTGAGCTCTGAGGTCCTTTGCTGTTTTATGTTATCAAATACTTGGCTGAGGCCTGGGATACAGAGATGACTCACATCTCATTATTTCCTTTGAGGAGACCATGATGTGATGTGAGAGACAAACTTCGAAGCAGATAATTCCCCAAGCAATGTAGTAGTTTTTAAAATAGTATGAAAGAGGGAACTTGGCCCAACTTGGGGAAAGGATCAAGGGAGTCTTCTTGGAGGAGGTGACGCCCTAAGTTAGGTGGGCGAGAAAAGACAAGGGCTTTGAAAACTAAGAAAGAGCAGCTACAAAGGCCTGAAAGTTCCAAAGAGCATGAGTTCCTCAGGGCAGGGGCCTCTGGAGAGCCCCTCTTCTCAACCATGGGGTGTCCCTGTCCAGAGCTCTGGACAGAAGTGTTAAATGACTGCTTGAACCCATTTTCTCCTGCCACTTGACACTGTCTGACACGGTCTTCTTGCTTTCTCTTCAGGGTCCCCCTGGGCTACCTGGGCTACCTGGCCCCCCTGGTGCACGAGGGCCTCGGGTAAGTTATTGCACACTGTCCTGTCACGCTCTGGCCAGCTCTTTGGCCTGCATCCCACTGACCCTGAAATCCCAGGCTTGCCTGTGTCCTTGGGCTCTTCTCTGCCCCTCTTTGGCACCTATTTTCCATTTAGAGTTCTTGGAGGTGCTTTGTGGACAGACTTGGCATGGGACAGCAATGACCTTCACAGGTCTCAGGTGTCCACTATGGATATCACCCTTTGCTGCCTGGGGGTGGAAGAGGCTCCTGAAGGCCACGTCCCCTGAGCTGATGGGCTTCAGTATTTGTCTAGAAAAGAAAAAATGAGTTGGGAGGAAGTGACCCTTGCATTTCTTTTCCCGCTTCTGCAGAAACATCCTGGGGGATCCTGTAGGGATGCTGATATAGGCACCTGGATGGGCCAAGGAGGAGGCAAGCTCCTCATGCTGGAGAGAAGCTGGAGCACAGCCTGGCAGGGCTGCAGTGGCTGATGTGAAAATAGCTGCTATGTGTCCTGCCTGGCATGTCACTTTATACTGCCTTACTTGACCCTCCTACTCCACCCTGAACCCCTATGGGCCAGTGTGAGCATTCTCATTTTAGGGATGAGGAACCTGAGTAGAAAGTGGCAAAGCCAGGCATGGAACCCAGACTCTTAACCACATATTGGAACCTGGAGGGTCCTCTTACAGAGAAATCTGCCTCCTTCCCCAGAGGGCCGAGACCAGCAGCACCTGGCATCTGTGCCGAGGCTGAATCAGCCTTTCCCACGCTGGGTGCCTGGTGAGGCCCTGGCAGGGATAGCTGCCTGGGGCATATTTTTAGCTCTGAGCCCAGCAAATGGTTCTGGTTATGCAATTACCCAAGCGCTAGTTCCCTCCAGACCTGGCCCTGTGCTCCCTGGGCCCAGGGCTATGGAATCTGCCTTCTGAAGTGGTATTTCCTCCTGGCTTCAGAGCCTTCATGAAGCACATGCCCTGGGGACCATAGGTATAGCAGATGCTGCTAGTCTGCGGGACCCTGCAGCCTGGGACTGGGAGGAGGTCTCTGACTAGCACTCCAGGCCAGGCAATCAGCCCCTTTCCCTAAGCTCCTCCGAAGCCGCCCAGTCTCTGCACCTTGGTCCTGACTAGCCTCTCTACCCCGCACCATGCCTCTGCAAACTCTCCTCTGTTCACAGCTAAGATTAAAGGCCACTTCATTTCTGATAACCACCTGCTTCTTGGGGCTCCTGTAGTAGTTCATCTGTCTCATCTGGATGGCAGGGGTCACTTTCTAAAAGCTCTTGCTAACTCTTGAACTCTGTTTGCCAAGCTGCACTTGCATGATCTTTCATCTTCCCAGCCATCCTGGGAAGCAGGTTCCAACATGAGTCCCATCTGATAGGTGAGGGAATGGGCTTAGAAAGGTTCTGTTACTCTGGATGAAGTCCAACATAATAAGTGACAGAGCCAGGACTGAACCCAGGCAGTCTGACTCCAGGGCCTACCATCTTCGCCATCTGTTGTTGTCAATTTTTCTGCCTATTCAGCCAAGCTCCTCTGGGCTCAAGATAGGCCTTATTTATCTCTCTCTCTTAAACAATGCCTAGCAGAGTACCCTTCATGCAGGAGGTGTTGGGCTAATGGATGGTAATGAGTTCGATCTGGAAGTTGTCGAGAACATTTCTACCAAGAAGCTGGGTGAGCTTAGGCAAGTCCCTTGCTTCCTCCAGGCCTCAGTTTCCCCATCTATAAAGCCAGGGATCATGATTAGGCATTTCCAAGGTTCCTCCTGGCTCTGGGTGAACTGACTCTCCTGACAGGCTTCTAGGCTCTCTGCCTGCCCCAACCCCCATCATCCTGTTTGTAGACTGGAAATTCCATAGATCATAAAATTCCAAAGATAATAGAATGCTAGATTAAACAATCCCAGCTCCTCTGCATAGATGGCGGCTCTGGGGCTAAGGGAGGAGCAGGGGCTTACCTGAGGTCCCATAAAATTCTGTGGCATACTCCTTCTCACCTCCACAGACTCCCCAGCCCACTGAGGGATGATGGGGAATCCCTGAGCCTCCCCCATCTGCTTCTCCGGGCTGCAGCATTTATAGACTCGGTCTGCTTGGCTCTAGGTCAACTATGTGCCTTGTTTCTCTGTAAGGCAGTGGCTGAAGAGGGGTGGGGACGTGGGGGCAGGAGAGCAGGAAGCCCCCACCTTCACAAGCTGTAGATGAGGTAGCGAGAGCTCTAGCCCATCCTCTGTGGGGCATAACTGGGGAGGGGCAGCTACCTTTGACCTTGCAAAGCCCATGCTACTTTCTGGGAAAGCTGGGTGTCAGTAATCCCTTTTAAGACACCCCCACCCAGCCTTCGCCCGATTCCAGCAGAGCTCTGTGTTTAGAACCCAGGGGCCTAGGCTGGAGTGAACATCTGAAGTTTTTCAGATTCCTGAGAGACCCTTGGGTTCCAGTCATTCAGAGAGATGATTAGCCTGGGGCTGGAGTTGCAGGGTGAGGCTCAGAACTAGGACCAGTTCTTGGCACTTCCAGGTTTTACCCAAGTGCCAGGAGACCCAAGTGCCATAACCAGGAGGGCTGGTTATTTCAGAGGTAGGGTCACACGTAGCATTTAGAAATTCCCCGGGCTGAGTGCACTCTGGATACATTTGGAGAAGGGGAGAGTCCCAGTTTAGGCATCGAGGAAGAGCGGAAGAGGGAGGTGCCTTGGCTGGAATGTGACAGGCTGCAGCTGGGATGCTGGCCTCTGTGAGGGAAAAAGAAAACGGTCCGTATACAGATAGCCTGATGAGTCGAGAGGGACACGGATGAGGGCAGCGTGTCCAGCTGGTGGGGTGGAAGACCGGTAGACTCCTGGGGGTGCTTCTCCCCACCCCTAGTGCCCTGGATTATTCCTGCTGGGATAGGACCTTTGAGTGTTACCTGACTCTCAGGGCTCTGTTTCTATTACTTGGCTGGAAGACTGTAGCCCAGCACCCTTGCTGGAGAAAGTGGACTTAACAGGACCCAGCTGTTGTAGGAGGATTCAGATACGGCCTGGGAAAACCCAGTGCCATGAACAAGCTTGAAGCTGCCAAGCCCAGGATGCTGATCTTTCTGGCTATGACTCTATTGTGTGACCTTGACCAAGGCTCTCACACTCTCTGGGTCCAGTCTTCCCAGCTGCTCCATGGTCTCTGGGAGGACCTTGCAAGCTTGGAGCTTGTAGGAGCCTAAGGGAGAGCTCTGACAACATGCTATAGCCACAGGAGGAGTGCACCTTGTTCCTAAGAGGTCAAGTGTACCCTTCCTTGAGTTTTCAACCCCAAAGCATCAAACAGAAGTCTATTTGGAGTCCCAAAGGTAAAGAGGCCATTTGAGCCTGGAGGAAGTCCTAGAAGTTTCCAAGGAAGAGGTGGGATTTGAATCAGACCTTGAAGGTTGGATTTACTTTCAGCCAGAGGAGCTGGATGGGAAGGCATCCGGATGGCTGGAACAGTGTGGGAGAGGTGGCGAGGAGAGAAAGTAACCAGGCGTGCTGTACAGAAATCAACAACTAAGTGTGGTTTGAGCCCAAGGAAGCCAGGAAGGGCTGATGGGATTAAGGAAGAGGTGGCCAAATTCAGGGATCCAGGGCTTATGCTCTGAGGTCAGACACGTCTGAAGTCAAAGTCCAGCTCTGCCTTTTAGCAGCTGGGTGACCTAGGGCAGGTACATACCTCTGTAAGCATCATCTTGTTTATCTTCAAAATGGGAATAATGGTGGCACCTACTTCATGGGTTAGTAGGATGAGATGAGATGGCACATGGAAAGTGCCTTGTGCAGGGGACAGGCATTAGGGGACACGCCTGAGAGTAGACCATGTAGCCATGATGGTGCTGCTGCTAAGACTTGGCTTGGAGAGATGACCCTAAACCAGTGGGTGGAGAGAATATGCTGGGTGTTGCAGTCAGAAGCGGGTGGCCCCTATTTTCTGTCACCTTTTTGTTTTTGTTTCTTTTTCCTTTTAGGGTCCTCCTGGGCCTTATGGAAATCCAGGTCTCCCTGGCCCTCCTGGAGCCAAAGTGAGTATTTGCTGGAGCTCTGGCTGGGGAGTGGGTTTGGGGGCTGGGGCCTTGCTTGGGGTGTTTCCCAGGGCTTCCAGTGGGAGACTCCCAGGGTCACTGTAGAGGATTCCCATCCAGGCCAGAGGCATGCTGGGACCCCTTCCCAGGGCTAGGTTGCCTGCCAGGCCTGGAGACATGGCAGGGAGTCCTGGGTTCAGTTTCTGGTTGGGAAATTGCGGGAGAAAGGGCAGCTAGAACCTAAAGCCTGGAAGGAGAGTGGGTTGCTAAATAGGGAGGGCCTTGAATATCAGACTAAACACAGGGTGTAAGATGCACCCTGAGGAAGGACATGGAAAAAAATCACTGGATGCCACCAGGGGGATGAATTAGAGGGTGGGGCCCAGAGCCAAGGAGACCAAGGTGACACTGTGGAGAGGGGAGTCCAGCCTGGGCCCTTAGGGTGCGGGAAGAGGTGGGGTAGAGAGATAGAGAGGATGGCGGTGGGTACAAGGAGAGAGACAGTGGTTCCCTGGCTTCAGCTAAGAACTCAGGAGGAGTAAGATGATGTTGTGTATAGGAACCTGCAGCCAGCTAGGTGGACATTGTTCATGACCAGGCATTCTGAAACTCAGGAGATCTCTAAAGCTGGAGGTGGGAGGGTGTGGGTAGCCGGCACAGAGATGCTACCTACCCCAGGGAGCCTTCTAGGAATACTCCAGTCAGTGATTAATGAGATCTTAGTGGCTGGTGCTCTGGTGACACGGCTATGCCAACCGCTGGGCTCCTCAATTCCTGGAGTTCCAGCAGAAGGCAAGGTCGTCAGGGGTGCTGTACTGGAAGTGAGAAGCTCAGAGGAGTGCCAGGGCCAGCCACATCTAGGTCGTGGGAAAAAGAAGACTGGGGTGTGGCTAAAGAGATGGGAGGAGGGGAAGGAATATGCAAAGTCACAGAAGCTAAGACAGCAGCGACTGTGCCCAGGGAGCTGGGAGGGCCATAGAGGGCCTGTGTCTTCTGTAGGGTAACCGGGTCAAGAGCACCCCTGGGCTTTCACTGGCCCAGGCCCAAACCCAGCTGCAAAGGTGCATGACTTGAAGAAAGCCGTTAACCGACTGGCTACAGGCCACATGGAGTGAACAGCTGAGTGGTCTCTGAGGCCCAGCTCTCCTGGCCCCAGAGCAGGGCTCCTTCTGGACTGTCAGCTTGTCTGCAATCTATGGACAAAGTCTGCACGTGGATAGCCCCAGATATACGGACATGTGGCGCCAGATTCCTCTGTGCAGAGGCTTTGCACAAAGCTGTAGGAGCACCAACTTCAGCCCCTCTAGGACTGTGACCCTACAGCCAGGGCTGGGCTGGACCCTTCCTTAGAAGACCTTGGGGGGCTCACAGCAGCTGCCTGGGGTGCTGTAGGTTTTAGCAAGATGCACACTGATGATGACAGCTGCCAGATACGGATCCCTTCCTGAGTGCCAGGCACCATGCATGCACTTGACGTGGCTTACCTCATCTGACCCCCACAGTCCTAAGGAGATGGGCAGAGATACCGTACCCATGTACAGATGGGGCAACTGAGGTATAGGCAGATTAAGACACTGTCTAGGAAATGGAGCGGAACCTCAGAGGGAGAAGAACTCCTTTGGAGACTTCTGCTTTGCAGAGCCCATGGGTACTTTAAGATGCTGCTTGGGGATGTTTTCCCCCACCCCCAGTCTGAGCTCCTGCTCCCAGGGCAGCACATGGCCCATCAGCTACTCCTCTTGCTCCTTGCTGGCCTCGCTTACCTCAGAGTTATGCAGGACCTCAGTGCAGGCCATGGTGGCACACCCCTGCTAATAGATGTTCCATGGCAGGAAGGGGACCCCCCAGCTGCTTCTCCCCCATTTTGAGAAATACTCTGGGTGTGGCCCCTGAGGCTTATCTCCAGCAGGCAAGTCTTCCCACCACCACACGGAGTTGGGAATTGTGTATCTGGGTCCCCATGGACTTGACTCCCACCTGCTTCTGTGCATAACAATAAGCATTGGGGGTTCCAGAAAACATAGTAGAATCAGAACTGCTTCTCCCATCAGGATTTGCGTAAAAAACCAAGGGGAAATGTCATGCTCTTTTGCCTGGACACCAGGCCCTACGCCCAGGGGTGAGCAAAGGTCGCCCTAAGGCAGGCTGTTTGGTTGGGATGTCCAGGTTACTGAGCCCCAGGCTGATCTGTGGCATGGGCAGGACAGGGTTAAAGCAGGGGCTCTCCCTAGTGGAATTCAGGACTTGGCTGAGATAGAGCGAGAAAGCAGTGCATCCACGTGAGTGGGTGGGATCCTTGGCAGAGAGTCCTCACTGTTCGCCAGATCCCCTTTGGGCTTGGGAGGTAACCTGGTGGGACTGTAGGGGTGGCCTCCCCCAGACCCGTGCTTACCCCTCCTCTTCTGGGGTAGTGTTGGCTTCCAGAGCCTGCTCTGGGGCCACCCACCTCTTCACCCACCTCCAGGCAATGGGTGCATGCTTAGCACCTGCTGTGGGCTGCTGAGGCAGGGCATGCCCTGGGGCGAGGAGCTTGCTCTCCTCCATCAGCCTATGCAGTCACCCCTGCAGGCCCTCAGGATCTGTGATTTGTGGGAGAAAGATCCCCCTGCCAGACTCAAGGGTGGGAGAGACACCTTTGTTGAGGAAGATCAAGAAAGAAAGCAGAGGTGAGAGACCTCCTTCCTCTCAAGGGTGCAGAGGAGCGAAAGTCCAAAGGGCCATGGGCTGTTGCCTGGGCCATGCGCTCAGCAGTGGGACCCCTGGGTTTGGCTGCGGGAAGATGTGTCAGGGTGCTAGTAGCTGGTACAGGCCGGAGCCAGGCCTCAGCCAGGCACAGCCAGGCACAGCCACCCCCTGTGCCTCCTCCTGCCCACATACCATAGACCCACATATCCCATCCCAAGTCTGGCAAGAAGAGGGCTCCTCAGCTCCTGAGAGTCAAGAGCCAAGGCTTTAAGAACAGGGCAGAGAAGCCAGAGCCCTGGGAGGACTGTTTTGGCTGACCTCAGAGGCCCAGGGTTGAGTCACTGGGTTGAATCATTTGCCCAATCGACCTATATTTGTTGCTTCAGAAAAGCACAATGATTAAGGGCACAGACTGGGAGCCCAATGGCCCGACCAAGTTCATATCCCAGCTTTGCTATCTCCTAGTTCTATCACTCTGGGCAAATTATTTGAACTCCCTATGCATCATGAGTAGTCTCTTCTGGAAAATGGTGTAGTAAGAGGAGCTGCCTCCCTGGATAATGGGGAGGAATAGCTTAGAGCAGGGCTGTCCTGTGGCAGGTGTGACAAAAGGCTCAGGTATCAGCACATGTGAGGCACTGGAACTGTCAGCCACAGACAGGCACAGAGCATGCCCTTGGGGAATGCACAGGGCAGGGGAAAGAACAAGAAAGAACAAGCCAACCACACTGACAAATGCTGATTCACACCAGGATTATGGCTCTAGGGCTCCCTGCGAGAGGCCTGGGTTGCCCAGAGACCCCACAATGTGAGGTTTGATCTGGTCCAGGAAGGCCAGAGGGTAGGGAACTGAACTGAGGTCTGAAGTGTAGCAAGTGACCAGGCAAAAGGACTAGAGGAGATTGGGGAGGGCAGCAGACCTGGTAGTTGGTAAGATTTTTAGACTTTATCCAAAGAGCAACAGGAAGACCTGGAAAGGCTTTCAGTAGGGATGATTATTGTGAGGGTTAAGCAGTATATGTGGGTGTGTATTTAAGTATGTATATGTGTATATGTCGACGTCTACCAAGATATATTATGTGCATACATAGACATGCATGCATACATATGTATAAATGATTTACAATAGGCTGTACACACATGAGTGTTTAGCTATTTTATTAGCAATTACCTCTAGAAAGGTTGAACTAATTCATGTGGCTGCTAGCATTAGAGGAGTTGTTTTTTGAGGCAGAGTCTTTCTTTGTGCTGTGGCATCATAGCTCACAGCAACCTCAAACTCTAGAGCTCAAGCGATCCTCTTGCCTCGGCCTTCCTAATAGCTGGGACTACAGGTGCCAGCCACAACACCCGGCTATTTTTAGAGACAGAGTCTCATTCTTGCTTAGGCTGGTCTCAAACTCCTGAGTTCAACCAAACCACCCTCCTCAGCCTCCCAAAGTGCTGGGATTACAGGTGTGAGCCACTGTGCCCAGCCCCATTAGAAGAGATTTTTAAAAAGAAGGTAATTCATTACTGTTTTTACTTTATTTCGTTGATCTTCTATGAGATGTTTTTCTTACATCTGTTTTCCATTTGTACTTCACCACTTATGAATTGGTTTATTTTGGGGGTTTGTAATGTTGTCCTTTCTTATTAATTCATAAAAATTATTTATATTTATATATTAAAGTCATTAAGGCGTCACTTACCTTACAAATATTTTCTAGTTTGTCATTTGACTCTTAATAGTATTTATGATAATTTTAACCAATGGAAGTGTTATCCCTTTTTTTGGATACAGGGACTGTCCAGAAAATATCCAGCCATCAATGCCTCTATTTTTTTCAATAGCACATGACTGGATACTTTCTGGACAGCCCTTGATGTCACAATTTGGACAGGTTTCTACTGACCTGTGAACATATGGTTCTTAACTTTGTATTTATATTTATAATGTTTTTCCCACTTTAAGATAAAAGAACTACTCAGTTATATGCCTTGTCATTTCATAACTTTATTTGTACTCTTAAAAATTTTAAACCATCTGGAATTAATCGTAATGAGAGGGTGGATATGAAGTTGGGTTCTAACATTATTTTCCTCATAATAGTTAACTGTATTTATTAAATAATCTTTATCCACTGATTCTTAATATGATAGACAAGAGTTTCTATTACAGGCTGTTCTCTTATGCCTCATTGTTTATTTTTATGCTAGTAAAATACTGTTTTATGTGACATTTACTATCTTTATACTATTTGCCTCTTCTCTCTTCTTTTAAAATATTTTTGACTATTCTGTCAGATGAACATTGTGCCTATCTTAACTATTTCCTTAAAAAACAAAAAACCCTCTTGAGATTATTACTGGCATTGTGTGAAATATATATATTATACATGTGTGAAGAATTATCATCTTTAAAACATTAAGTTTTCCTATCTACGAACATGCCCATATCTTCTTATTTGGTTGAATTATTATGATGTCTCTTAGTAAACTTTTAATTTTTAGTGCATATGTCCTGCACACTTCTTATTAAGTTTGTACTTAGAAATTTTACACTTTTTTTGTTATTACGAATGAAATATTCTTCCTTCTCGTGTTTTCTAGCTTGTTCTTAGCTACTGAAGAGATCTGATTTTTTGTACTTTTTGCCTTTTGTGTTTTATTTACAACCATCCCCCTAACTGAATTATCTTATTTGTTCTAATAGTATTTAGGTTAGTTCTCCTAGATTTTTTAAATAAGCACTCATACTGTGTGCAAGAAAAGAACATAGTCTTGTCTCCTTTTCCTCTAAGGTTAGTAGTTCATGTTTGTTTTTTCCTGTCTTATTGCATTGGCCAGAACTTGTAGACCCATGAAATAGTGGTGATAATTGGAAACCCAGTGAATCTTCAGAGGAAATTCAGATCTGACTCTACCCTAGCCCTCCTGTTGTCTCTTGAGACACCATTCACCTATTTGCTCATTTGTGAAATAGTTTATGATGCCTTCTCTGGGTCCTAGGTCCTGTACTGGGTATTTGAGATCAGAGATGACTTACGTAGGGGGCTAGCTCAGTTTCCCAACCCTTTGTGATTGATTACTCCTTTGTCTCAGTCCCTCTCTGGGCCTCAGCCACCCAAACCTTTTGTTCTCTCTACCTCCTAACCCTACCTGCAGGAAAGAAGCACAATAAAGTTCCCATTCCTGCTGTGTTCTTAGCTCGTAAGGTTCTCTTCTGTCCTGTAGTCCCACATGGCTCTTTTAACTAGTCTCCCGTGCAGAGAGGGAAAGTGGCTTGCTTGAGGTCATACTGCCTTGTTGGCTGGAGAGCTGGGTCTGGCAACCAGATGTAAATGATTACTTAGACTTTGAATTTCCTTATATCTCTCATCGGGGGATTTGTTAGAGTCTGGCTGGGAAGACACATAGGCTTCTCTATCCCAGAAGTCATCCCTTTACCTGACTAGGGTACCTTGAGCATCTTTTTCTGGCTGTTCCTCCTCCTTCCAGCCTCCGCTTAGCTGAAACGCAGTGATTGACCCTCAGTCTAAGTGAAGTGCTCCCCAGCTCCCTCTTGTCCTCTACTTTTCACAGGATTCTAGTTTTTTATCTGCAGCAATTAGAATGTAACAAGCTTGGGTTCTGGAACCGTACTGCCCAAGTCTAAATCCCACTACTGATTGCATGACCTTGGACAAGTGACTTATTCTTGCTGTTCTTTAGTTTCCTTTTCTATCAAATGAGGGTAGTGGTAGTTGTTACCTTAAAGGTTTAGAAGATTAAATAAGTAAATGCTAGTGCCAGTTATCATAACCAGTCCTGCTGGTTTTTCCCCTGAGAGTGCCCCATGTCTTTTCCCCACTGTGGTATTCCCTGGGTTCTGTTCATCTCGAGACTTGGCTTATATAGCAAATGTTTGATAAATATCTATACTTGTTAATATTATACTCGGACAAAGATCACACCCCCAGCACTGTTCTGGCTGCTGAGAATGCAGACAGAGAAATCTATGAAGAACTAAAATGCCAGGTAGGGGCCTCAGGCAAGGGAGCAAGTCTGTTATCTCTTTGGGTCTCAGTTTCCCCATTTTATTAAATGACAGAATTAGATACACAAAGGCCCACCAGGAGAAAGCTTTTTAAGCCCAACTCCTCTGTCAGTTGCAGACTGAGGTGGGCAAGGGCGGGGTGAGGAAGAGCTGCCGTCCTTTTTTGGCCATTGGAATCCTTGGTAGCCCTGGGCCTGGCCTCGCATCATGGACATAAAAGGCATTAAGCTGGGTTTCTGGATGGCTGAGGGTGAGAGTACCCATGAGGAGAAGCTACTGTGCAAGGCAGACCCCAGAGGCGAGGTTCTGCAGAAGTGACGTGGAGGAGCTGGGTACACAGAGACCTGTGCTTCTGGGGGCCTTCAGCCTGAGGCGGCTGCAGGAAGGGAGAGGAAATGTGGAAGAAGCTTCTGGGATTTGCAAATGGGGGCTTGGAAGCCAGACCTAACCTGGGGACTCTTACCTACTGGGCCAGTCCAGGCTGTGACTTAGGGTCTCTGAATCCATCTTCATTCTTCCCTGGGACACGTCCATGCTATGGGGTCTAAAGGAGTTGGTGCATTAGAGTGGGCCTAGCATAATATCTGTGCACAGGAGGTGAGCAGCGAAAGGCTGTTCTTTCCCTCTTGGAGACTCTTTCCAGTTCAGAGTGCAGTGATTTCTGGTGGCGAGTGAGTGACCTAGTCAGGATTTAGAAGATCTGAATTCTGATGAAGAAAAGAACCAAGTGGGAATTAATTAAAGTCAGCCAAACCACCCGTCCCATGTGTCAGGGCCATTATCTCACTGGCTCCTTGCCTGGAAACCTGGAAGCTGGTGTGGTGTGTGTCTATGTGTGTACATGTGCTGTGTGGCCCCCATTTTTAAGGTGAGGAATCTGAGGCTCTGAGAGGTGAAATGACTTGCCTGGGGTCCCACTGTGCATCTGTGGCAGGTCCAGGACTTCATGCCAGGACTGCTGATGCTGGCAGAAGTAGAGACAGGGAGGGGAGGGAGCCCAGGGCAACAAGGGAAGGCCCAGGGATGAGGAGATCTTAAAAGGTGATAGCAGGGCAGACTGACTTTCCAAAAGGCTGTTTCCTGAGAAATTTAACCAGCTTGGCCAAGTAGGAGGAGCCGGGGCCTGGAGCTCTCTTGGCCCTGGGAGAGACATGGCTGGAGAACGCCATGGTACCTTTTCCTGAGCCCCAGACTCTTAGGAGCAAGGCTGTGTGCGACAGGGACTGTTCCCAAGCACAAAGAGAGCTTGCCTCTGGCTGAGGACCCACGGCTTGTCAATTTCTCCCCAATTTACTGCCTGTTCTAATAACTCATCTGGGCACAGAATATCCTAGAACACAGTTCTAGGAGTCACAATTCCTGGGTTCTTGTCTCAGCTCTGCCATTTTGGAGCCTGAGACATTCCCTTTCCTTCTCCTGGCCCCAGTTTCCCCAGTGTTAACAGGGGAAACTTTTGCCTGCTTCATCGCTACTGGGGGAATCTAATGATGTAATGGGCATTGCAGCCTGTGGAGGGCTGATGATGTAGGTACGTTGAACTATCAGTACACTGATGTTAGTGTACTAGTGCATTGAGCATTCTGGAAAACTGAAGGATCAATGTGCCTCTTGGATGTATCTCTCAGAACGTACCGAGAGCCCCAGGGGAACATCTGGAGGTGGTCTGGCAATATGCACAGGCAAACACCTGCTGGCAGGCCCAGAATCCTGCTAATCAGTTGGGGAGGGCACATTCCAGCTGCATCTTGCTGAGTGTTTGTGGTTTAGCTAATGGTAATTGGAGGAGGGCTCCTGAGTGGGGGTGACTGCCCGAGGGAGAGCCTGGCAGAAGGATGGGCATGAGTGAGAACTGGTCAGTGGTCGGGGGATAGAGCAGAGGGGCTTTGTCTGTGGCTTGACTGAGGAAGGAGAGTTTAGTCTGGACAGAATGTTTGGGGACGGATTACAGAAGACGTGGGACAGCTTTGTCATCATGTAGGGAGTGGGGAGCTAAGAAAGGTGTTACAGCAGGGGAGTAATGGGATTGGAGAAGGTGCATGAATTGGGGAATGGGTGGGAAAGATTTAAGCAGGGGAACAGGATGTAGAGCAGAATTTGTGGGGAGATATCCTTTCTAGATGACTTGGTGGCCAAAGTGGAATTGTTTTTGTTTCAGGGTCAGAAAGGGGACCCGGGGCTCTCACCAGGAAAGGCTCACGATGGGGCAAAGGTAGGTTTCCAGGGACCCCAGTGCTCAGGGAAGAGGGGGAATGGACAGTAGGGAAACCGCCACACCCTGCGGCAAGCTGTCTGATGGAGGCCATACATGACAGAGGCGAGACAGTGGGAAATCTCGGAAGGTCAGGAGGTGGTTTGGAGTTTTTCTTCAGCCTCTCCCAACACCAAACCTTATTGTCAGCCACCTTCTTGCTGGTGTACAGCCAACAAAACTGGTAAAAGACTTAGCCTATGGACACACTCTGGTGAGTGTCCTTTGCCTGTTGTCTTGCATGGCTTTCTGCGGGGCCTGCTAGGTGACCCTGGGCATCCAGAAGCTTCTTGGGTAGCACCTTCTCAGGAAGCTTCCTAAAGACATTCAAAGGCCTCCCTGAGCTTGTTAATTTGAGCAGACAGGTCTGTGGATTTCTAGGAGGTGGGAAGATACAAGCTAGAGAACCAGAGCTCCCTGAATCTGATAAGAGACCAGAATGTTTGCCCAAGGAAAGGAAAGAAACACTTTGACCAGAGGCCTTCATCCATGTCTGAAGCATTTACTCCACAGACTGGATAAGGGCCCTGGAGAGAATGTGGAACAGGAGGTGGGAAGAGGGAAGCCTAGAACTCTAGCACCTCAGACATCTATATGCTGGAAGCTCGGGTCTGTCTGGCTTTCTCTGTACATGGCCCTTCCTAACAGACCACTGCTTCTCAACCCAGCCTCCTGTGCTTTGGAAGTAGCCGCTTCTTTTGATTGCCCCAGGGCACGGGCAGCTCATTACTTTACATCCTCCCTGCTAAGTGTTTACATTCAGCAAACATTTACTAAGTGACCTGGAGTCCCAAAACAGTGTCCACATGTGCACTCATCTGATACTTATCTTAACCTTACAAGTCAGGGCAGATGGGCCCAGCTTACAGATGAGAAAACAGTCTCCTCGGAGACTCCTCTGAAGCCTCCAGTCCTCCGTGAAGCCCATCTAGAAACAAACATTGGAGGTCACGCTTCCAACTTAACGAGTGTCTCTGCTCCTCTTCCCCTACCTCACCTGCCTTGTCTGTGTCTTACAGGGTGACATAGGCTTGCCTGGGCTTTCCGGGAATCCAGGACCTCCAGGACGAAAGGTATACCTTGGTTTTGATGCCTTGTCTTGCCCAGGGGGCCTGCTAGCACACGTGGTCTTCAGGCAGGAATGAGGCAGGCCAACCTGCCTCTCCCCTTCCTCAGCCCAGCTCATGGCACGTGGCGGGAGGTGAGATACGTTTTGGAGGGTTGTGCTTGCTGGGGCCAGGGGACACCTTGGCTTGGAGTTGGTGCCTCCCATCATGGTTAATGAGGCATGACCAGAACAGTCTGTCCTTGCTTTGCCACTCCTGGGGAGGCTGCTTCAAGTAAACTTGTGGTGGCCAAGCATGGTGGCTCACACCAATAATCCTGGCACTCTGGGAGGCTGAGGCAGGTGGATTGCTCGAGCTCAGGAGTTTGAGACCAGCCTGAGCAAGATTAAGACCCCATCTCTACTAAAAATAGAAAAGTTAGCTGGGCAAGGTGGCACATGCTTGTAGTCCCAGCTACTTGAGAGGTTAAGGCAAGGAGATCACTTGAGCCTAGGAGTTTGGGGTTGCTGTGAGCTATGAGGCCTTGGCACTCTAACCTGAAGCAACAGAGTAAGACTATCCCACACACACACAAAAAAAAAAAAGAAAGAAAAGAGAACTGTACTGATGGACATGCTCTCTCTGCAGAGCTGGGAGGGCCCCGATTAGCCCCAGCTCCACTGCCCACTGGCTGAGTGGCCTCTGGCCTGTGTCTCCCATCTCAGCCTCAGGCTTCTTCTTTGTGAGATAGACAGTGATTGCCCAGTCTTATGCTGACAGCCTGGGGCTGTCTGACCCAGGGCCAAGGACAGCAGAGCCCTTGCAGGAATGGGCTTGGGGGAGGGGGACCTGGGTCCTACTGCCGCCTCTACAATTTCCTGGTTGTGTGACCCTGGGCAAGCCAATGACCTCTGTGTCTAATATTTTCCTGCATGGATGTGCTGCAGGTGTAGGGGGTGCTGTGAAGGCAGTGAGTACATTCTGGCTGTTGTTACGGTGCCCTTCGTCCTATATCCTCTTCATCCATACTGGAAGGAGTTACTTCTCTAAACACCTGTGGGGGGATAGACTAGTCTGTCCTAGGTGGTGGTTTCCATCTTACAGTGCCCCTATGCTCCTCTCTGACTTCTCCAGCTGGGTCTCTCTTTCAAAATGCTACCGTGGTTGTGCCTACTCCAGGAAGCCCTCCTGGAGCACCCAGCTTCAGGGACAATTGTCCCCTCTGCTCGAAGACACTCGGCTTATCTCAGCTTAGTTATTTTCAGCCCTGAGTGTGCCTCAGTAACCAGGGCATGCAAATCCGATTTGTTGCTCTCCTACTGAGCCTAGTGTGGGGGCCTGTGCATAGCAGGTGTTCAGGAAACAGGAGGGCAATGCAGGCCAAGAGCCTGTTGCCTTTTGTAGGAAAATCTGCCACTGCTGATAGGTTGTCCAGTAGATACATCGGCCTAGTGCCATGGCTCAAGCTTCCGCCCTGGCTCCCAGCTGTGACCACAGCTGCCCTCTCTCTGGGCCATCTGGTTCTCATCTGGACAGCTGTGGTGTCTTCTGGCTCCATCCTGTCCTTGCTTTGAGAGCCCAATGACATGGGACTGGGAGGAACACGTCCTCCATCCTTTTCTCTATTCTCCGTAGAACAGGCCACACCTTCAGTCTAAGAGGCCAGCCCTAGACAGCGGCAGTGGCTGTGAGTTAGAAAATGTGGTCCCTCTCCCCACTCACTTCCCTTCTGGGCTCTAGCACTCTCTGATGAATGAGGTGTGAGTGGAAAAGGCTCCTTCCATTCCCAGCTCATAAAGCAGCCCGTGGTGGTCTCTCTGTGCATGGCGGTGGCAGTCTAGCAGAGGTGGCAGGAGATGGGGAAACCAGACTTGGACCAGCTCCTGCCTGGAGTTCCAGGGCTCCTTGCACTCAGCAGATGTCCTGGAGGCAAGAGCCCCCAACAAATAGGACCGGCTCACTTGAGCTACGAGAGGCAGCTAAGGAAGAGCCTCTGTGCCACTGGAGAATGACCTGGCAAAGCCAGTTGCTCTGAGTTCCCGTCTGGCCCTGGCCCAGGCACAGACAGAGGAGTGTAGGCTCCATCACCCACACAGAGAGGATACTAGGCACAGCACGGGGGAACTCAGGTCCTGACGCAGGGTCCCTGGCATGGTGGGGTAGCATGGGTCAAAGTAGAGAACCAATGAGGTGGGCACCGTGACCACTGTAAGCTATCTCTCCTCCTACATGTGTTTTTGGTGACAATAGTTGCCACTTTGCCCTAATCCTTAAGTGTGATTTTTCTGCATGGGAGAAAAATCTCATGGGGAGCCTTGGGAAAGAAGGGTGCGGGTGCCTGAGAGATAAGTTCAGCTTCCCCTTTCTCATCAAGAAGCTGAATTCTTGTGTCACTGTGAAGTGGTACCAACGATCCCATTCATTCACTTGTGCCGCAGGAATGATTGAATGCCTACTCTGTGCCAGGCACTGAGCTGAACTGATAGACAAAACTCCTCACCCCACAGAGCTTCCATCTCCTAGGGAGGAGACAGACAATAAAATGAAAAAAGAGTAAAAACATGGTTGTGTTCTAAGCTGGGAAGGGCTATGGGGAAAATTAAGCAGGAAGTGGGGAGTTCGGGTTGGGCGGGCTCCGGGTAATAGGGTGGCGGATCAGAGATGGCGGAAAGGGTTACTGTCCCTCCTCGCGTTGTTTGCTCGCAGTAGCTGGTCGGCAGTATTGTGCCCATTTACAGCTGAGAAAACTGAGGTCCAAACAGGTCTCATTCATTCACTCCATTCATTCATTCTTCTGGTCATTAAGCAAATATGTACCTGTGGACCAGGACCTGATCTTAAATGGCAAATGAGCTCACTGAGGGCCTTGTGGGGGTGCAGTCTATAGTAGTCACCCCCAACCTCCCTGTGCATTAGAACCAGCTGGGGACCTTGGATCCCACTGGGGGATCTGGATCAATTGGTCTAAGAGTGTGACCCAGGTGTCAGTGGCTTTCAAGCTCCCTGGGTGGTTCCCATGACAACCAAGACTGAGAGCCTCCAGTTTGATACATGAGTCATTTAGCCACAGGGTGGGGATTTGAATCTGGGTCTTCTGACCCTCAGGCCCTTTCCCTCAGCACAAGACTGATTGAAACAGCTTCTTAAATAAGATAGAGGCTCCATCAAGTGGAAGAGAGGCTGCCTGCATGAGAAGTTTGTTCCTCTGCCATCTGCCTGGCGGGTGGGTAAAGGACTCTGCTGGGCTAACTCCGAGGGCTGTGGGGCAGGTCAGAAGACCAGGGCACATGCAATTCCGACTCTGTCATTCCGCTGCTGTGTGAACTTGGGCACAGCACTTCGCCTCCCTGAGCTTCCGCTGCCTCCTGGGGGCAGTGGGAGGGCTGAGTGAGATGTTATGTCCCGAGCACTCAGCACAGGGTTGGCACATGGAAGGGCCATGTATCGGTTGAATAAATGAATGAATGATTACAACACTGATGAAGGAGAGGAAACTCTCTGGCAGTATCAGTCATTTTGCTAGTTACCCATGAACCACCCTTCACTAGCTTAGAGGCTGCCGGCACCCCATGTGCACCTGCTGTGCTCTGTCTAGTCCAACCTTCCTGTCTTCTTTCTTATAGACTGGTGGTCCTCACTCTGGGGTGATTTTGCCCTCTAGGGAACAGTTAGCAGTGTCTGGAGACATTTTGGGTCATTACTACTGGGAGGGGGTGCTATCAGCTTCTAGTGAGTAGAAGCCAGAGATACTGCTAAACATCCCACTGTGCACAGGACAGCTGCTCCCCTATACCACACAGACCCTCTGAAGATGGATCCAGCCCACAATGCCAAGGTTGAGAATCCCTGCTGCGTACAAACCCTCCCTCCATCCCATCCCATGTGTCCTAGGCCTTCCTGCCTCCCTGTATTTGCTCCTGCTATGCCCTCCCCTGGTATGCTGTCTCCTCCACACTCATCTTCATACATCTGTCCCCTGGATCTGTTCTTGAATGCCATCTTCTCCAAGACCACCTTCCTAGCACCTTCAGGCAGAAGTCATGCCTCCCAGCCAGATGTGGTGGCATGTGTCTGGTCATAGCTACTTGAGAGGATTGCTTGAGCCCAGGAGTTCAAGGCCAGCCTGGGCAACATAGCAAGACCCTGTTTCTCACTTAGAAAAAAAGGTCACACCTCTCTTCTTTGGCCATCCAGCCCATCATCTCACCTTGTTGGAGACTCTGCACTTTCTGGCTGCTGGGCAAACCTACTAGTGTTCGTGGCACATTGCTCAAACCGAAGCAAGTACACAGAGGATGGGAGCCAACCTGTTCATCTTTGCTTAGCACAGCACTGGACATGCCCATCTGTTCCGTTTCTTCCCCCTTCTCTCCTTACCTCTCATGAGCATCACTGATTGATCTTCTTCTCAAGCCCTGATGCTCCAGGTAGGTGAGTCTTATGGAATGAAATCAGGACTCAAGTTGAGCCTGACTTGCTTTCTCTAGCCTGACATCCCCCTGGCTCCCTCCGACTGCCCTCCCTGTGCTGCCTGAGTTGGCCGCCATCTGCGGGAAGCTGTAATGAACTGGAGGGCAGAGGGGGTCATCAGGGAGTGTGTGATTGAGGCTGCCTGTGATGATCTCCTGCCTTTTCACTTAACTGCTAGTTTTGACTGAGTGTGTCATCCCCGGGTCTATAGTGCTCCTCTTGAGAATCTTCTCCAGGTTCCCTTGCTATGGAGCTGCTCTCGGCTTCCACTGCTCATCACTGCGGGGCTTCTTTCCTGTCCCCCCTCCCCCAAGCCCTTTTCCCCCCACCCCGGCCTGGATCTACAATGCTGCCACCCCCACTCTCTAGTGCCTGCTTCTTTGCTTTCATTCCACTGAGGATGTGTTTCATGCCCACATATCCTTGTTGAAGGGAGGAGGTGACTTTATTCTGTTCATCAGCATATCCCTAGGACCCAGTCAGGGTCTTGGTCATCGTTAGGGCCAAGCAAACATTTGTTGAATGAATGGATAACTGGATGAATGAAAGTATACCCTCCTGCCCTGCCCCAGTTATCCAGTGAGCACTGAGCAAAGCCAAGTGTGAGGTTGCACACCTCGCTGTGCCATGGTGGATCATGCTAGTTTCAGAATCCTACACTTTATCACCGGATTGGACATCCTGAGAGGCAGCTGGGGAAACCAAGGGCCAGAGAGGTGCCTTGTCCGGTATCATGTAACAAGTTCCTCTTATCTCTTGGCCTATGTTTCTTCCTCTTTGGTTCTTGCTGCCCTGCTGACACCCTTCCCTGTGTGAGATGCGTGCTGCCAAGGTGGTAGATAAATTCAGGGAGAGGTTTCGTGGAGAGTAAGCGAGTTTGGTTGGTTCCATTTTACTAAAAGGGAAGCTGAGGCCTTGCACAAACCAAGGTAGAGCCTGGGTGAGCAGCTGATGTCTGGGCACTCGCTGGTCCAGGACCCCCAGGCCAGGCCAGGACCTCTCCCCTCCCTGCCCTATGCCCAAATAGCATCCCAGCCAGACGGTCTGTAGCAACAGTGAGGTGATGTCTGGTTTCTCCTTGCGCATTGTAAGCAATGATTAATCTGGCTCCCAAACCAAAATATAGACCGAGTTCTATTATAAACACAGGTCCTGTGGAGACCCGCCTGTGGGGCAGCCAGAGGCCCCTTGCAGACACCCTGGTCCCTGGAGCTCCCCAGAACATTCCCTCTCCCCCAGTACCAGCCAGGCACCAATCACAAACTGGGAAAGCATTGCCTGTGGGTCCACCTTGCGGTCAGTCCCGCCCCATAATTGCTGGGGACCCAGAGAAGATAATGGTTTGGATCTTTCCAGGTCATGGGGCCCTGTCATTTGGAGTTATTTGCTGGCCCCAGTTCAGTAAACACCATTAAGGTGCTTTCAGGGAGCATGGGGGCCTCCCCCCCTACCTTGGTTATACTTGGTCTTTGCTTCTCTCGCCTTCCAGGAGAAAGTGGGGTGTTCGTGGCAATGTTCAAGATCCTTCAGGTTTCACTGATCAGGAGAGACCGAGGCACTGTGGTCTTGTAGATGAAGCACATCCCAGTGAGTCTACAGTGCTAGGAAATAGTCTGGGCTTGGCCACAACTTGCTAAGTAACTTTGGACAAGTTCTTCCCTTCTCTGAGTCTTAGTTTCTCAGTGTGTTCAATGAGAAAGGAGGTTGTCAGATGGATAGCTTAGGTCCCTTCCAACTCAGATACCCTAGCGTTCTGTTCTTCTGCTCCAAAAATGCTGCAGTGATCTAAGAGCTCCAGTCCCAGGGATGTGTGTCTGTAAGGGGATCTTTACTTGGGGGACCCCGTGGCTCCTCTAGGCAGGCCTCAGGTCTCAAGAGTATGTCTCATCCCATGACTGGGTGGTTAAGGACCTAGGAATTGGAGTTGCAGGCCTGGTGTAGCTCCTGAAAAGCTGTGTGGCCTCAGGAAAGTCTCTTTACCTCTCTGTGCCTCATTTTTCTCAACTGGCGAGTGTGCATGGTAATTCCTACCTTCTAGGTGGTGATTGAAAAGAGTTGATGAGCTGATGTAAGGCTTTGGTGCTTTAGGCATAGGTCGAGCCGCTGTATTTGCCTCTGACAGTCCTTCACTGCCTTTAGCTGCGTCCTGAACAAAACGTTTATTTGAAATCTCCTCCTGGGATTTCACTGAGGACCCTTCTCTGCTTCTTTTGTGAGGGAGCTAAAGAATCAGTTTTCAGCAGTGTGCTTTGTGGCTGTAGAGGAAGCCACAGGAGCTGGCGATGGCCAAGGGCCCCCTGGACCCCCTTTTGTGGTTCTCTTGGGTTCCTTACATGATTATTCCATCGGATCTTTATAGTAACCCCTTGAGGCTGGCAGAAGATGGCAGAGTGAGGTGCAGAGAGGATAATTGCCTGTGCTGAGTCGCACAGCCAAGAGTGCAGGGCTCAGTTCAGCTCTTCATGGGAAAAAGCTTTGCTTGTTCCTCCTCATCTACAAAGTCCAAGTGGAACAATGATGACTGTGGCTATTAGTCACATTGATCTCCTGTCATTCTCTAATCTCCTGCTCCCAACCCCAGTCACTCTGTTCCCGTCACAAAGAACTTTTGAGGAGTTCCTTTGCTTCCTCAAAACCGCTCAAGAGCATTCTCGCCTCAGGGCCTTTGCACCCGCTGCCCCCTGCCTGGACGGCCTTTCCTTCCCTGATGCCCCTCCAGACACTGCCGTGCCAACACTGCCATTCTCTGTCCCTTCACTTTGCTTACTATTCTTCATAGCACTGGCCACTACCGGATTCTCTCTCTCTTTTTAATTTTATTTTTCTTGTGGTAAAAAATATATAACATAAAGTTTACCACCTTAACCATTTATAAGTGTACAGTTCAGCAGCGTTAAGTATATTTACATTGTTGTGCAACCAGTCTCCAGAACTTTTTCCATCTTGTAAAACTGAAACTCTGTAATTGTTAAACAATTCCCCAGGCCCCTCTCCCTGCACCCCAGACATCATTTTTATGTTTATTTTGTGTTTATAGCCACTTAATGAGAATGTAAACTCCATTAAGGCAAAGGATATTGTCTGTCTCATTCTTCCTGTGCCCAGAACTGTGCCAACGCATGCAAACTCAGTAACTGTTTATTGAATGAATGAATAAAAATGAAGATCATGATGATAACAGCAGCTAGTTGTTACAGGGCTGTTGAATTCATTGCTTTACATGCTTTATATCATGCATCCCCTGCTCCAATCTTATATCACCATTTTATAATTGAGATAAAAGGTTTTTGAGAGATGAAGTCATTGGCTTTGGGTCATACAGCCAGCCAGTTGGTGGAGCAGCATCAGAAACCAGATCAGTTCTGCAATAAGAGATGGTAATCACTCTGTATGCTAGCTGCTGGGTAGAAGAATCTCACCCAGCCATGTTGCATCAATCTCCATAGGCCTCTGGAGTTGAGATGCTATCGTGTCGCTGAGGGGTCTTAAGGCGTGAGTAGGTGCAAAAGGAATGCTTGTAAACTCCCCAGACCTCTCGGATCAAAGCAACTCTGTTTATAATTAAGAGTCCCCACTTCTTGGGAGTCTTCAGGGGGAGCTGAGTGTGTGTGTGAGGGTACATGTGTGCGGCTGTGCATGCCTGGGGATGTTTGCAAGGCTCTCAGTGTGGCCTCAGGTGTTAGCAAGATCTGGTAGTGAGTGGGCGCCTGCTGCTCCTTAGCAATAGGACCCCAGGCAGGTGGCATCAGTTCTCCAAGACTCAGTTTTCTCTTCTATAAAATAGAGATGATAATTGCCCCCTCTACCTCACCTGGCTGCTATAAGGGCCCAGATGAAGTCACTGTGTAGTTTCAGGCAAACAGCAGTGCATAGAGAGGGCATATGGGAGTGTGTGTATGTGTGTGTGCATTCTAAAGTTTTGTCATGTATCTTGAGTCTCATGTGTATTTTAGATGCTAGGGAGTCTAAGAACTGTAGGGTTTTAAAATATCAGACCTGAAGGGGACTCAGAGTTCCAACTCCCCCATCTGAGGTCCCAAGAAGTGCAGGAACCCACCCAGATTTGCACAGCAAGTGAGGAACAGGGAGTCTACTGGGGATCAGTGCGGTCACTATCTGAAATGGAAGGCACTTGCTCGGTTTTATTTTCACAGTAGCCCTAAGGTGATGGAAGCTTGAAGTCTGGGGTTTCCTAATGCATGAAATGGCTTAGGTAGTCATCCCCAGGGCCTCCTGAAAGTGCACACTTGTCTTGACCCTCTTGACCTGGAGACTTGGCCATAAGCTGCCTTAGCCCATGGTAGATGGGTAGAAGGTCAAGAGTGGTACTATGGTGTTGCCAGAGTCCTTCTCGGTCTGTACTTGGGTGGCCTTTTTCTCCGTGGAGGAGGAGCTGCAACTGGTTCAAGGAAGGGAAGCAGCTATTTTGGTTGCTATATGTTTCCGTGTGTGTTGGAGCAAGTTCTGACAGGTGGGAATCCTAGCATCACATGGTGATTGAACATATTGCAGACTTTGGGTTCTACACAGTACTCCCCAACCCATTGGCAAATCCTTCCATCCCTGAGATATGGTCTCATCCTTTCTCTGGATTCAGAAAAGGAATGGAGATACAGTGTCTTTTGGTCACAGTAGCTGTATCCCAGTTCAGCCCACAAACTCTTGCAAGGGAGTGAAGGACTCCCCTGATGTCTTCTGGCCTAAGACGTGCTGAGAGCATAAATGAAATCGTAGGATACTGCTGAGTCTCATATGGCATCTCCTTCCATCTGGGAGGTTTACTGAGCACATAACGACATCTGTGACATGGAAGATGTGGCGCCGAACAGGGCAGACAGGGGGCTGGGACCCCGTGACCTGCAGGTCTGGATGTGTCCTTCCTGCTTGATGCATTTCTCCCTCCCACAGGGACACAAGGGCTATCCTGGACCGGCAGGGCACCCTGGAGAACAGGTGAGGGCCTCGGCCTCAGCTCTGGGGCACTCGCTCCCTCCAGCCCCTCCCTGTCCCTCCCTGTCCCTGGCCTCCTCCCTGGATCCTGCTGTCTAAGCCAACCCAGAGCCAGGATGTTCTGCCTCCCATCCTGCTGGGGCCCCCTGCCCAGCCCGGCCCACCTCTCCCCCACCTACATTTGCCTGAGAGAGCCAGAGTCCACACCGGCCCGGTGCTGGCGCGAGCTGCTTGGCTGTTGGAGCCATGAATAGCTGGCCTGTTCCGGGCGATGTTAGGGGATATTATACATGCCGCCATGGGGTTTGCAGGAATTTTGGCTGCCCTGGCCCAAGTCAAACAGCAGCCCTGCCAGCATGGGAGAGCTAGCCAGGCCTCCTCAGTGATTTCTTATTCCTGGGCTGCAAGCAGAAGGATTTTTGTCCCTTCCAGCTGGTCTGACCGGTTCCACAGAGAGGTGGGCTTAGGGGCCCAGCAGGCCCTGGCGTCCCCTTCCCCCGGTTCCATCTCACATTCCTCCCCCGTCTTTGTTCATTGTCAGACCCAGTCCCCCACTTCCCTGGGACCCAGAGCTGGTCAGGGTCTCTCCTTTCCTTACTGTCCTCTCTGTTCCTTTGCAGGGGCAGCTGGGACCTGAGGGCAGCCCAGGGGCCAAAGGTTACCCTGGCAGGCAGGTGCAGTATATGGCTTCTGCAAGCTCTGTGGCCATGGCCATGGTGGTGTGGAGATGGCCATGGGTGCCCCCAGGTGGAGGGAGGCGGTGGGCTGGGGGCCAAGGAGATGTGCCCACCACGTGGGCCCTAAGGAAAGGGCTGTTGGGGACTGGGCTGAGGAAGCCTCTTTTTGCAGGCAGAGGGACAAGCTGCTCTGGTCCCTTGTAAGACCCTAGTAAGAGGGGTCCTTCCTGGTTCAGGGGGGCTGGGCCTGAAGGCTCCTCCCACTCCGTCTCCCCTCACCAGGACCCTCAGGCTGTGAGGGCTCAGGTTGAAGACTGCTTGTCCAATCCCACCCGCCTCCTACAAAGGGAACAGCTGAGGCCCAAAGAGATAGGAGTCACCACAGGATTGGCAGCCGCTGGAGCATCTCCATATGTCCTTGCCCTTCTGTCTTTTGTGTTTCAGGGGTTACCTGGACCAGTAGGAGACTCTGGCCCTAAAGGCAGCCGGGTAAGTGGTCTTTGGCCAGAGACATACAGGTAGGGCCGAGGTGGGCATCTTCTGCCCCTCCAGTGGGCTTGATGAGAGGTCAGAGCTGTCAGACCACCACCCAGACCCTTCCACCTGAGTGTTCCCTGGAGATCAGAGAGGCAGCAGAGGGGCCAGGTGATGGGCCCTGGAGCCTTGAGCCAAGAAAGCTGCCTCGGTTCCCGTGATAGGGCAGTCTGGTCAGAAAAAGCTCTTCCGGGCTTCCATGCAGTCTGGTTGCAGACAGGCATTTGCTTGGTATGTCTCTAACTCCTCCTTAGCCGTCAGGGAGCCAAAGCCTGGGCCACTGGAATTGCCAATCACTGGAATTTTCAGAGGTCTCTTCTTCCTCTCAGCTGAGGGCTGTTGGGGACTATCCTTTTTGAAGGGCAGCGGTGCCTGGTAGGTGAATGCTGCCCAGGCCTGGAGACTGGTGGAGTTCCTGATCTCCCCTTCCTTTAGGACCCCCACAGAGGAAACCATGAATAGCTATCAGCCTCCATTTGCCTGTCTTTACATTGGGAACAATGCCCACCCCTGCCTCTAGCTTGGTTATGGAGCTGCCAGGGATTTGACAGCAAGTGCCACTGGGGAGGGGGCAACCAGATAGGGACCCCCATGTGGGCCATGGGGAGGCAGAGAAGGTTCAGGGTGAATGAATGGGAGTAAATGGAGTTGAAAAGACTAGTAGCTGATCTGGTGGAATCTTTTCTTCTACATACAAAGAAACTAGGTTCATGGCAGGGACTGGGCCACTCCAGCTCACACTGCACTCCCAAGGTGGAACTGGGATGAGGACCCATGTATTCTGAGGCCTTGGGCTTGCTGCCCCTCTGGGAACACTCAGCAACTGGGTCACATAGTCCCTGGTCAGAGCAGGTCGCATGTGACGTTCTCTACCCGAGCTATATCCTGGCAGGAGGGCAAGGTCAGAATGGCTGCAGTTTGGGCCCTGCTCCCTGCAGGAGACTGCTGGCTGTTAGGAGAGTGTTGGGTGGTGAGTTCTCCAGGAGGTTATTGTGACAAGTGGGCTCTGAGCAGTCTCCTATCCTAGGATCTGGGCTCTCTGTCCTTTATACAGCTGCTCCCATGAGCTATAGCCCCATACTGGCCTGCTAAGCCCAGGGAGAGAGGGGTCTTCTCAGCCCGGCCACAGGGCTCAATCCACTAGGACAGGCAGATCTGGGGCTGCTGGATTTGCTGTGTTGGTAGAATCTTGAAGCCACACACAGGGAGAGGACTGGTCTGGCCCCAGCACTGTTGTTTCCTTTGGGTCACAGGGCCTTGGGCAGCCTGGGTGAGCCAGGTGCTGGCCTTCAACCCTGCCACTGCCAGCGTCATGTTTATGAAGCAGGCCAAGTGTAGGCTGTGGCTTTGAGACCTACTCTACCATTAACCAGCTGTGGGATCTTGCACAAGTCACTGGGCCTCTCTGAGCCCATTTTCTCACTTGTGAATCTGGGATAAAAGCTGTCCTTAGAAGGGTCATGTCTCTCTTTAACATCATGAATATTGAGCACACTGGATGCCAAGGAGGTGGCCCAGTCGCCTCCTGGCCTTTCAGTAAGAGAAGGATGACTGTGACCCTCCAGGGGTTGATTGTCTGAGGGAGGCAGTATAGCACAGTGGTTCGGAGGCCAACGATTTGCATTCAAAAGCCAATTCTATCACACTCCAGCTATGTGACTCTGGGCAAGTCACTTCACCTTTCTGCACCTAAAAGTTCTCACTCGTACCTGACCAATAATGCCTACTTCCTCTGGTGTGATGAGGATGCTGTAAATGTTGTAGTGCATGCAAAGCTCTGAGACCAGGCTGCAGTCTGTGCTTAAAAACCATTAGCTTTTGTTATTGTTAAATCACTTCACAAACAGCTAGAGAGTGCAGATAGTGAGAGAAACACTGGGCTACGTCTCTGCCCTTGAGAAGTTTCCAGGCTAGTGAGGACAGGAAGCATGCATGCAAATAATGAAGTGACAAGGGAGAAAGTGGAGAAGGTAGTAGGTGCAACTGACTCAGGTGGCTGGGGCATCAGGGATGCTTGCCGAGGACAGTGCATTAGAGCCGGGCTTTCAAGGACTTGGCCCTGCAGTCACAAATAGTGGGAAGAACATGCCTGGTGAGGGGACAGGCTGGGAGGCAGGAACTCAGAGGGACTTGAGGGGGAGCCCCAGCATGTTGGAGAGCCTGGGCTCTGGAGAGATGTGCCTTGAGAGGGAACACCCTGCTCTACCACTGACTAGCTGTGTTGCTTTAACTCTAGAGCCTCAGTTTCATTGTCTGTCCAGTGAGGAGCGTGATGGCCAATCTGTGGGCCCTCGTGAGGGTTTATTGCAGTAGCACGGGCATGCCTAGGCTGACGTCAGCATGCTGGGCTGGCACCTGCTATTAATGCCAGCACTTAGGTGGATGTGAGCTCCATGTCGGGGGGATTTTTGAGACCTAGGAGATGCTGTTGCAGGGGCCATAGCCACCCGCAAGCATCCCTGCGGGTGGGCAGGACTTGGTGTCCCTCTGGCACCTAACCCAGCCGAGAGCTTCCTTCCACAGGTCCTGGAGCCCCTGGCGCGGGGTGGGCCTCCCCTCAGCGAGAGCCCGCGCCCTTCCCTGGCGTGAGGGTATGTGCCTTTGGACTACATCGTGGAAGCCAGCACCATGCAGTCCATGGGCATATACACTTGCCTCAAGGCCTATGTCATCGAGGAGCCACTGGAGTCACCACTGCCACCAGCGAGGAAGAGGAACCAGGGTGTGGGATGGCAGCAGTGGGTGGGCTGGGATGGGTTGGGCTGGCCACACACCCCTCTCAACCTCTCTGACCCCCTTCTGCTTTTTCCTAGGGCTACATTGGATTCCCAGGGCTCTTCGGCCTGCCTGGCTCTGATGGAGAGCGAGTAAGTGTGCTGCTTTGGTTACTCACCTCCACCCACCCCACAGCCTGTGCAAAGCAGAACCTGCCAGGTGCCAGCCTGGGGAAGTCATGGAATTCTTCCTGGAGGAGGTGCCCTTGAACTGAGTAGGAATCTGCTAAAGGGTCAAGTTGAGGCAGACCCAGGCATAGGGAGCGGCATGTACATAGTCAGGGATGAGTGATCACTTGGCAAGTTTAAGAGTCCACATCGTTAGAGTGATGAATGAGAGGGCGAGAGTGTTGGGGATTGAGGCTGCAAGGGGGCCCTGGGGTGAAGTCATGCAGCACCCAGGCAGGAAGGTCAGGAAAGGGACTTTATTCTGAGGGCAAGGGGAGCCTCCTGAGGGTTTCAGCGAACAAGAAACAGGCCCACTTCATAGTCTAGGTCCGAGTTCTGCAAACTTTGGCCCATGGACCCAATCCAGCCAATTGTTTTTGTAAATACAGTTTTGTGGGACACAGCCATGCTTGTGGTTACTGGTCGTCTGTGGCTGCTTTCTCACTATACTAGCAGTTCTGAGTGGTTGGGACAGAGACCTTATGGCCTGCAGAGCCAAAAATATTCACTGTCTGCCCCTTTGTGGAAACCACCTGCTGATCTGTGGTAGGTCCCTTTTCTGGGTTGGAGACAGAAGGAGCAGGCGGCCAGTGTGCCAGCAATCCAAGAACAGGGGGTGCACTGTACCTAGGTGGAGACGGTGGAACCAGGACTGGGTGTGGGGGGGCAGGGTTCCCTGTCTCTGGCTTGGGCACTGAGGTCCATGAAGACACAAGGACACCTGGGAGACAGCTGTCTGGGGAAGCTGGTGGGTCTGGTTTGGGGGAAAGTGGGTGCTAAGGTTTTCTAAGATGCCCTGCCCTTCCAGACCAAGTATCTACATCAGGGAAGCCCAGGGGTGGGGGCAGGAGCTCTTATATGCCCTGGACCAGCCTTGGTGTCCGCTAGAAGCCCTAGGCTGGAGGCCTCAGGACCTTCTTCCCTGTCCTCTCCCAGCCTGAGCCCATGTATAGGAACTCAGTTTGTAACCTTTTCCATGAGCTGAGTACAGGTCAGGCGTGGTGGCTCACGACTGTAATCCTAGTACTCTGGGAGGCTGAGGTGGGTAGACCACCTGAGTTCAGGGCTTTGAGACCAACCTGAGCAAGAGTGAGACCCTGTCTCTACTAAAATTGGAAAAAGTAGTCTAGCAGGCATCTGTAGTCCCAATTACAGAGGCAAGAGGTTCGCTTGAGTTTGAGGTTGCTGTGAGATATGACACCACAGCACTATACCAGGGCAATAGTGAGACTTTTTTTCGTTAAAAGAAAAATAAGCTGAGTATAGGGAATCATAGGATTCTTAGAAAAATAGGAGACTGAGCACTAAGTAAGCGTCTGCTGAATACAGGAGCATAAGGTGCTTTCTTCTCTCCGGGCACTTCCCAAGCCTGCCCTCCCTCTGTCATGCGTGTCCCTGGTGCCACTGTATGGGGAGCATGGATCTCAGGGCCTGTGCAACTTTCTGCCATGGTGGCTCTGAGGTTGGTTTGGGGGCACGCCTGGCTGTCCCTGCTGGTCTTCTACCCTGACCTTTTCCTCTCTCTCCTCCGCAGGGGCTGCCTGGTGTTCCTGGCAAGAGGGGCAAGATGGGTATGCCGGTAAAGATTTTCCGTGTCTATTATGCAGACTCTAGGGGGACCCCTCCTCCCATGGCCATGCCACCCTGGCCATCTACTGCCTGGCACCTTCTGCTTCTCCCTGCTTGGCCATGGCTCTGCTTTTGAGTGTGGGGGCTGGCACACAGGGCTGTCCGGGCCATCAGTCCTGCTGGAATGCTGGAAGGCTATAGCCTGGCTGGGGCTGGGGCTTTCTTGGACTCTGGGCCTCCCTGGGATGGCTCCTCTCTCCCTGTGGTGACAGTGGCTCTCGGCGCAGCACTTCTGTGTCTGGGTGGCTTCTCTCTAGGGAATTTGTGTCCACGGGCCTGGGGGACAGCAGCCAGGCTGGGGGACCCTGCTCTCATCTCCTATGCAAACTCTGTCCCCATGTCGTTTGGGTGTTACTCGGCTCTGTTGACTCTCACTTCTGCACACACAGGGCCAGAGGACAGTGGGGTATGTGGGCAGGTCCACAGCAGGCGTGACCCCTAGAGGGGCTCAGTGGTGACCACCAGCCCTCCTGCTTTGTCTATGAGATTCTCTATCGTGGTAGGACATTGTAGCCGTTGTCATTCCTATTTGTAGTTTTCTGGGTGGCTGAGGGGCTCTTTGTGTTGTGTGACTGAACCAGTGGGTCTGGTTTCCTATAGTTTAAGCTGCAGAGTGAAGCAGGTGACATACTTAGATTATCTCAGTCTGGCCCTGCTCCAATACCCAGGCCACCTCCAGAGCCACTGTTGGGGATTTATTCAGACTCCATTCTGGGAGCTTTGCCGAGGGCCAGCCATTGCCGTGTAACAGATGAGGAGATTGAGGCTCAGAAGGTGAATGACTGGGCCAAGGGCATGTGGCTGCTGAGAGTCAGAGCTAGGTTAGGAAGCAGTGAGAGCTTTCCTCTGGCCTCAGAGTGTAGCTGATGAGAGTGGGGATTCTGTAGTCTTCTGGGCACGGAAGGGGCAAGATACTTGAAGCCCTGGGTTCATCATGGCTTCTCCTCTAACAACAAAGAATGTCAGCAGAACTGTCATGCCTTAGATTTCCCCTTCCACATCCTTTGCATCTGCTTACCTCTCCTCCCAGGAGCTGAAAGTCACTCACTTGATGGCAACTGCAGTCTGGGGTGCTGGGTACCACAACCCCGTCTTTGTGTGAGATAAGGCCACTCATTCATTTCTTACTCAACCAATGTTGACTGAGCACCTACTGTACATTAAGAGCTAGAGATAATGTTGTAGCCATAACAGACAAAACTGTTGGAACTCAGCCGATATGTCTCCTGGCACAAAGGAATTCAACTCATTCTCCTGACACTTCCTCTTCTTGATAAGAGCCTTGAAATCATCTGGCCCAAAACTTGGACAAGGAGGTAAAACCATTCATGGAAGGGGAACCCCCTGCCCACCAAGCAGATCAAGGGGTTGGGAGGACTGGTGACAGAGGGGTGGCCCTGAAGACCACCCAGGGAATGTGTGGGCCGTGGGGTACGGCAGACTTGGAGGCCAAGGCCAGGCAGAGGCAAAGCCATCAGCTGATACGAAGTCCCGTGGTTAAATTATATGTGATGTAGACCTTGCCAATTTGCTGCCATGGTGGCTAGACCAGAGTCAAGAGTGTTTTCATGGCTCTCAAGAGTATTATGTGGGCAGAGAGCTGTTTGTCTGAAGAGATATGTCATGGACTTTAAGGTAAAGGGTGAGGACATTCAATAAACAGGATAAATAACCAGCAGAGAGTATTGCTGTGACCCTAAGTCCCCTTTAAGAGAAAGGAAGTGCCATTTATTAAGGCGCTTTATGTGCTTGATATTGGAACCACATGTGATTCTCCTAATGAATTTTAAAGCAAAATTGATTATCCCTGTTTTCCAGATGAAAAAACTGAGGCTTAGACAGTCAAAGCCATTTGTCCAGAGACCTGCCAAGGCCTCACCAGACTTGAACCTCCATATCTGACAACTCCTCTCTGCTCCCTTGCTCCTTGACTTTAACTTCCTAAGATTCAGCCCTGACCTCCAGGATGGGGGTATTCCCTGGCACTGGGGTGTCAGATGTGGGTGGGATGGAACGCCTTCTTCAGGCAAACAGGCCTATGCCCACGCAGTCCCCTTGAGAGCCATGAAAATGCCTTGACTCTGGTCAAACTGCCACAGCCGGCAAATCAGCAAGGTCTGTATCAGATCCAAATTAATAGGCATGTAACAGGACTTCATACTGGCGGAGTCCCGACATCTTTGTCTCTGCCTCAGCTGGGTCTTCAGGGCCATCCTTCTCTTGCCCATGTTCCCAACCCCTTGATCTGCCTGATGGTGTGGAGGGGCTCCTTCCATAAATGGTTTTTCCTCCTGGTCTAAGTTTTGGGATGGGCAATTTCTAGGCACTCTTATTAAGAAGAGGAAGTGTCAGGAGAAAGCGGAATTCCTTCGTGCCAGATTGCAGCTGGCCTCATTTCTGGCAGGGCTGGCGATGATTTTGCTTTAGTCAATCTTTCCCCAGCAGGCAAAACCTCAGGCCCATGCATGTGGCCTCCTCAATATCTGATTTGGAAGGAGGGCGTGAGTCTTTTGCTCATGGGAGCCAAGGAAGAGACAGAACTGCAAAAACCTTCACGATGGGCTGGCCCAACCTCTTTGTCAGACAGATAAGCAGATAGCCCAGGGAGGCAAGTAACTTGCCTAGCAACACACAGCAATTCGGTGGCAGACTCAGGACTTGAACCCAGGACCCTTACGTGCTAGTTCAGGATGCCTTCTGCATAGCTCCCTTTTCTCTCTACTCACACCTTCAGCCTCCAAAGGAAAGTTTCGTCTACAGCTGTCATCCCTCCTCACATGCCCTGCTGGAAAGAGAATGTGTTGTGGCTTTCTGAGGAGGGGTCCTGTTATAAGATGTTACCAACTTGACTGGAGCTGATTGGGTCCCTCTTGGCCTGTCCTCGCTGGTTCAGGGCATGGCTCAGTGTCACTTATAGTAGGAGGTCGAGCCATGCCTCCCAGTCAACAGCCTGTCACGGGGGCTGGGAAGATATCGAAGTGAACCCTCTTGCTCAAGCCTACTGCAATGCCTGGCAAGATTGGCCACCATGCTCAGCTTTGCACACAGCCCCGGGCCAGACCTGCAAACTTGTTCTCATAAAGTGAGCTGGGGGGGAAGACCCTGAAGCTTATAGCTGGAAGGGCCTGGCTGTGGCTCCAGCTCCCTTGGTCTATGGCTCAAACATGACTGGGACTTGACACAGCCTTCTGGGGTGGGACAGGGCTTCTAACATGATGCATTTTGTCTTCAAGCTCATGGCTCTGCAAGGAGCCAAATAACAGAGAACTCATATTTCCAAGGGGAGGGGGGACCTGAGGCCAAAACAGATTAAAGTTCTTAGCTGTGGTGATGCTGTGTGCTATGTGGACTCCAGGCTCCTCAGTGTGAGCCAGAGCTGTCGTGGGGCTGTGGATGCTTCTGGAATCCAGGTGAAAGCCCTTCCTACCTGTCTCCTTGCTCTATGAAGTGACTTTTCTTAGATGGATTCCTAGTGAAGTTCAGAGGGGCAGATTGAAAACACGTTCAGCAAAATGAGAGAAGGGTACTGGGAGACTTCAACGGTGCCTTCCATGTTAGTACACTTGGAATACACACATCTAGAAAAGAATATGGGCTGCTTCAAGTGCAGAAGGAAGGATGCAAGTTAGACTTGTGCAGGAGCATCCAGACTTTGGAGAATTTATACCTTGGGAAGAGTTCTCCAAGATCCTTCTCCAGGTTCTTCCTAGAGGTTATTAAATATTCCCATTGTTGGTGCAAACCCTAACTAGCATTGATGACTTATTAGAGTTGCCCAGGGGCTGGATTATAAGCATCTCACCCCTTCTTCAGCCTGGCCCTACCAGCGAGTGGGGCAGGGCTGAGTGTTTTGCAGGCCAGGGAGCTGGGCCTTGGAGACATTCCCAAGATTCTGACTCCAAATGCTCTTTGCTTCCCTGCCTCTACATCCCACCCTCTGGAGCAGACAGTTGAGATCGACACTTCCTGGAGGCTGGGGAGTTGATGAGAGTGCCTTTGGGGGTCCCCCCAGCCATAGGCTTCCTGCTTTGCATGTGGTGACAAGGACTATTCCTCTCCTTACCTCTATTCCTCTGAGTCATTGTAGCCAAGAGAGAATGTGGAGTCTCACCCCTGAGCCTTGTTCTTTCTCCTCCTGGGCCTTGTTCTGTCTAAAGTACGAGGCGTTCAGAGGGGCCTGACCTAGGGAAGCAGAGAACCACGTGACTGGGGCCTCGGCAGGGAGCCGCTTTCATTCGTTGGGCCTTGGGCCAGCTTCCTGCAGTCAGGAGCTTGGGCATGCGGAGGAAGGTCCCTGCTGCTGGCCGAGCAAACCATGTGGTCAACTTACATGAGCAGGCGCGGCCAGACAGGGGGTAGCAGACAGAGTAGAAGCAGGCAGCCGCACATCCAGCTTGGCAGCCACCTCTCTGAGATCCAGAGGGACCAGGCCTCAAGGGCCCTGGAGTGATTGCTGGAAGTGACTCTGCCGTTGGCAGTGGAGGGACGAGACAAGCCAGTGGGGTGATGGGGCCTTGGGTGTGTTCTGGGCTGCAGCCCCTCCCTTGGCATTATAAAGTGCTGGATATCAAGAACATCTAGGGTCTTTCCGTCTTAGACCATCTGTGCTTATTCCTATCAAAGATTTATTCTGGTGCTTTTAAAGCTCTATCTTTTTTCCAACTGTTGGACTCTTAATTACAAACCCTAGCTTCCTAGAGGTGATCTGCTTGACCCCTCTGTAGGAAGGGAGATTGGAGCTGGAGAGAAGGCGCGGGTACTCAAGGCCACCAGCACACCAAAGCAGAACCAGTCCTCAGCACCAGCAGTGACATTCCTTTTTGCACATTAGCTCAGGGCTCTGAACCCTTTGAGAGCACACGGGCCTGCACTGGTGGTTGTGTTCATGGGGTATCTAGCCACAGCTCAGAGAACAGGTTTTAGAGTCAGACTACCTGGGTTGAAATCCCAGCTCTGCTACCCTAGAGCTGTGTGACTTTGGACACATTCCCTAACCTCTGTAGATCTCACTTTCCTCACCTCTCAAATGGGGCCAATAATAGGACCTATCCCCTGGGGCTATGGGGGGATCACTGTCAGAGTTTACTGTTGCTGCCATTGTCCTATCCTACCACATCACCCACTGGCTGTATGTGGCTGTATTTTGTCTATAGGAGTGACTCGCTTTGGGATTTTTGACTCAAAATTCTGATGACAGTCTCTCCCTGGTTGATACCTAAGAGAGGTGCCCTCACATGGCTGTGGCATCTCAGCATCTCACAATATTCCCCACTGAACAGCAGAGAAAGCTGAGGTTTGCAGAGGTCCATGGGTGGAGCAGCCAGGACTGGGCAGCTGGGCCTGAGAGGAGTCCTTGAGCTGGCCTGAAGCAGCCTCTGAATGTGGGTTTGAGACCCGCCTGATGACTGCTGGATGGAAACATATTGGGCATTACAGCCAGGATGAGTATTGGGGTAGGGGGTACTGTCAAAGTCTCCATCTTGCCCCCAGCTGGGTGGCACTCCTGTGATTAGGGGAAGAATCTCCTTCTTCCCAGGCTTTGCCTAAGGGTTGGGCTGAGCTGAAAGGGCCCTTTATAGATCACACCCCCCGACCTCTTGGTCAAGTGAGAGCCTGCCCAAGGTCACACGACTAGCCAAGAGGAGAGCTAGGCTCATCTCTGGGCTGTCTCTAGATGCTGGACTCGGAGAACAGAGCAGGGACTTCTTGAGCCTTGCCCTTAGTAGGCCATGTGGGGCTGGCCAGGTGCCCTGCTGGACAGCATTCCTTGACCCCTGAAAGGTCGCCCTTCTCTCCTGCTAGGCCTCTCCATCCCAGCCTCCAAAGGCCAGAGTGGGGGACTCAGTGCCTTCCAAAGGCACTCCTGGCCACAGCCTGCCTGGCTCATATCTCCTGTCTCAGGAGGTTAGACCGCTCTGCCTTGTAGCGTGCTCAAGAGGGGCTGGATTGGAATGAGCAGGAATCTGATAGGGGAGCCCCTAAGGATGTGGGGAGAGGAAGCTTAGGGAGGAGCAGATGAGGCCCTGTGCATATGTGTACACGCACAGGTGCACACATGATACTGCTACACCTCTGCCACCTTCTGCAACCAGTTGGACACGCATTCAAGCAGCTTTCACATGGCAGGCTTTGCCCATGCACGACTCATGAATATGACAGAGTCTAGAGAGGTGGGACCTAGGCTCAACTCTGCCACAAACTTGTTATATAGCTTTGGCCAAGTGACGTTTCCTCTCTGAGCCTCAATTTCCCTATCTGTTAAGTGAGGCAAATCATCTTTTCCCCCAACGGTAGATGTCAAAAGCAAATGACGTTTTGTATGTAAAGTATCCAGTGTGGTCAGAATCTCATTATTGTGTCCTGAATGTGGTCACACCTTTTGTGGGGTGATGTCAACCCAGGGACCCTCTTTCTGGCAGAATAGGGGTTTGAAGGGAGCAGGACTGCTGGGTGAGCCACAGCTGAAGGCCTGGCCATAGACACACTTTTCACAGTCTCTTTGCTCATCCAGTAGAGGCTCTGGTTTGGGTTTTGTTTTTAAGTTTGGTCTTTTTGGTTTTATCTACTCACTGGATTCCTCTAGTATTAGAAACAAAAAATATGATTATCCTCCATAAGGAATCTTTACCGTTCAAACAGCTCAGGCATTCTTTGTCAGGGTAACATGTGCTTTGTTTTTTATTAAATTTCCCTGGAAAAACAACGATTTGAATTCAAGGAGGGAAGGAGAGTACAGGTTTCCCCCAACTCCAAGCTTGAGGACTTTCTTTTCCTTTTGAAGTAGAAATGGAGTTCCCCCCCACCGCCCCTGGAGGCAGCCCCACAGCTGCTGTTTTTCCAGCTGCCCGTCTCCCCAGAGTGCAGAGTGTCCTCCAGAGTGGGGTCAAGGAGGGGGCAAGAGGGCCAGACCTGCCTGGGCTGGGCGGCTCTGCCTCTCTCCAAGTGGCCGAAACTCACCTGCAGAAGCTGTGCTGACATTCACTGGGGGTGTGAACTTATGGGGCCTTGTGGGACCTTGTGGGATCTTGCCACTTACCCTTTTGCAGACTCATTTCCTTTATCTGTAAATGGGGGATAACAATTCCACGGGGTAGCTTTTGGAGAACATGTCATAATCAGAGAAGGTCTGAGCTGGTAAATGCCACAGAGGCCATCCCTTCTTTGAGCAGTGGGGAAACTGAGGCCGATAGGAGAAAAGGATGCTCTTAAAACTGGTCTAGACACCCCAGCTTCCTGACCCCCTGTTTGTACCCTTCCCACTCTATCAGGACCGGGGTCCCAGGCTGGGGGTGGGGGTAGGTGGTACTTTCACGCTGAGAAGTTAGGTACTATTTTCTTTTCAGAGGCTCTGAGTCAAAAAAAAAGTGGGCTCCCTGGCCATGGCCTGCCCCTGGAAGTTTTTAATGTGCAGGTGTTTGTTGATGGTAGGAGGTGACCCCACTGTCCAGAACCAAGGAATGATACTGCTTGGACATTGTCCTTGAGTCCCCCCACCCCCACCCCGGGGATCTGGATCAAAGCTTACCCTAAAACTGTCAACACTAACCTACAGATGTTTGTTTTCTTTCATGCCCTCAAGGGGTTTCCTGGAGTCTTTGGGGAAAGAGGACCTCCAGGACTGGATGGAAACCCCGTAAGTATTTCAAGTGTTTGGGAATAAGACAGAGACTCGGAACCGTGGCTCAATGGCTAGGGCACCGGACACATACACTGGAGCTGGCAGGTTGAAACCTGGCCCAGGTCCGCTAAACGATAATGACAACTACAACAAAAAAATAGCCGGGTGTGTAGACACCTGTAGTCCCAGCTACTTGGGAGGCTGAGGCAAGAGAATCGCTTAAGCCCAAGAGTTTGAGGTTGCTGTGAGCTGTGACACCACGACACTCTACCGAGGGCGACATAGTGAGACTCTGTCTCAAAAAAACATAAAAAAAGACAGAGATCCAGAGTCCAAACTTCAGGGTCATACAGACCTGGGGTGAATTCCAGCTCTGTGACCTCCTAGCAGGGTGTTCTTGAACACATTATGTGACCTCTCTGAACTCCAGGCTCCTGTCTACTATGCATGTCCTGTGACCTCCCCAAGAGAGTCCCCTGTCCACTGAGTCCCTAGGCACAAAGCCCCAGCCTGCACCCCATCCTCAGGACTTCAGAAGGTTCGCAGGTCACCCCCACCAGAGAGGCCCTGCTTGCCGCCATCTTACAAAGCATCAGAAATGTTTATGGTCTGGCAGAGGCCTGGAAAGGCAAATGGTTTGCAGGCCCTGTTAGGAGAGAGGAGCTGAGTTCCAGAAGAGTCTTCACTACAGGCATGTTTATAGCATTTGTAAATAATCCGAGGCCCAGTCTCTGTCCCTTCAAGGAGCCAGGTCAGCCTGCCCTGGGGAGCTGAGTCTGCCCTTGCCTTCTATCCCAGGCTTCAGGCTTGGATGGGAGAAGGTATTCATTCCTGGCCTGGGGGTGCAGAGCGTGTCCAGAGCTCTTTAGAAACACTTGCCATGGTCCCCCACCTCTCCTTGGAGGTTTCTGCCTGAGTGCCTATACCAGCTATGCCCTCTGCAGAGGTGGCTGCTGAATCCACAATTGGCACCTGATTTTGTGTCAGTTCAATTCCACAAAAGCTCCCCGAGCCTGACCTAGCCTAGCCAGGCTCCCTGGGAAGTGAAAGCTTTGACCTCAGAGCAGCCAGACAGACCTGTATTTGAATCCTGCTGTACCACTTATCAGACATATGAGCTTGGACAAATCCGTTCACCTCTCTGAATCTCAGTTTTTTACTTCTAAATCAGGAGGATCAGGATGCCAGCTTCATGAGGCTATAAACACTAACCTACTGATGTTTGTTAAAAGGAAAGGAGGGCAGGCAAGGCATTAGCCCCCTACATGGGTTCCATAGGTGAAGCTATATAAAATACTAGGCGATAAGGGGTACAGTCCCTGCCCTTGAGTTCACGGGCCAAGGTCCCAGGCTGTTGCACAAGACACAGTGAGATGGGTGCGATCAAAGAGGTCCTGGGTGCCCTGGAGGAGAGCATAGGGAAGGCACCTGGAAAATCCGGATGAGGAAACAGGTGAGGGGACATCCCAGGAGAGGACATGTTGCCTGCAGAGGAGCGGGGAGATCAGACCCTTTCCATCAATATGTCACTTACAGGATTAACTAGCACAATACATAGTGTCATTCTGGAATTTTCCAGGGGAGGCCCAGGGATGTCTGAGTGACCCTGGATGAGTCACTTCCCCTCACTAAGCTCTGGTGTCCTCAATTAAAACTGAGGCTCATGTCTATCTCCTGGTTTCCTCGGCAGCTGTAGTGACACCCTTCTGTCGGGGGAGACTGGGGCTGGCACCGAGGGAGAAGACAACCCCCTTGGGGATGTTGGCAATTATCATTGCTAGTCACAATTTGTACAGCCTCCGGTTTTTATTCTCACCTTTCCGTTTTGACCTTGATCCAAACCCCCCCACCAGTCTTCTGGTGTGAGCAGTGGAAACTGAGGTTTAGAGGGAGCAATCCCAAACATCAGCTTCATCTCCTGATGTGCAGGCGAGAACTCTCTCCAGCCTGTCGGGGGCCCTAGAAGGAGGAAATCAGAACGTGTGGGGCTTGGGGAGGGTTTCCCAAGGGTCCCCACCACCACCTCCCTTCTCCTCCCAGCTGACAGAGGAAGGTGAGGGGCCTGGTGGCCGTCAACCTGGAGCCCTCACAGCTTTGTTATTTCAGTGCACCTGACCTTGATGCCTAGTACATAGTAAACACTCAAGAAGTATTAGTTATAATAATAGTAGCTATTGTTGTTATATTACACACACATACATACATCACTTAAGCTTTGGAGCCTCAGTTTTACTGTCAATAAAGCAAGAGTGAAATGTCCAACACCTGCATATCTCCATTACCATGGTCAGGTTTCTGCCCATTTCTTCATATTTACAATTGGAAGACACTGGATTTGCAAAGCCCAGCTCCCCGTTTTATAGGCATGGAAAGCTGATAGCAGAAGGGAGAAGGGTCTGGTCCAAACTCAAGGCCAAGCACAGGAGGGTCACTGGACACTGTGGTCAGGAACAAAGAATAGTCGGCTCTGAAAGACACTACCAAGTGCAGTATGGAGGGTGGCGTGAAGCAAGGGGCCCTGGAGGGAGATAGGACAAGTAACCACTTTGGTTTCTCTCTTTTTGCAGGGAGAACTGGGCCTTCCAGGGCCCCCAGGAGTCCCTGGCCTCATTGTAAGTAAACGGGATACTGGGGGTAGGGGGAGGCAGGGGAGCACCAGAGCATGGGAAGCAAGTAGCAGGCCCTGCAGCCCCTCTCTCATCAAACCCCAGGAGGGGCTGAGGGAACAGGACAGACCAGCCTGGGCAGGGGGACGAGGGAGGATAGCCCTGCTGTGTGATCTCAGATGGGGCAACTACCTTCTCTGAGCCTGTTTCCTCATTAGTTAAATGGGATGGGCGGTTGGAGCATGAGACTACCAATGTACTTTCATGCCTGCTGCCTGGCCATTGCTCCACTTGAGCTCTGGGTAGGTGATGTGGTGCCCACTGGGCAGATGAGGTGCTTCAGGTCTGGAGTGGGAGCTGGCCGGCAGAAGAGCTGAGCCTCTGGACCACATTGGGCCATCATCTTCTTGGCTGGGTTCAAGTCACAGCTCCACCATATCCTAGGCCAAGTCACTTGGCCTCTCTGAGCCTTAGTTTCCTCATCTGTATAACAGATGATAGTAGAATCCTGGAGTGGTTGCAAGGATTAAGTGAGGCATCACATTTGCAGTCTTTGGCACAGAATCTGGCACCCAAAAAGGGCTAGCAGAAAATACTGATGTATTAATTACTGTTACTCCTCCTAAAGGGCCCAGCACTGAGAAAAGCCCATGTGCAGGGAGGTGGGAGGTGATCTGATCTCTGACTCTGTTCAGGCTGAGCATGCCTAGAGGACTGGTTCCATTAGCCCAAACCAGGGCTGCCTGCTGTGTCTCCACGCACTGAGTCTTGACCTTAGGCCAGCCCCATGGGCCAATGAGTGGCCAGAGTGTAACCCTGGACTTTGATTTCCTCTCTGCTGTGTCCTCTGGGCCATTTCTCAGGGGCTTTGAGTCTGGGGGGCTGTGGAGGGACATGAGTGGACTCTCCCCCAGCTTGAGAGATGGGCTGCCAGCTTGACCACTTCAGCAGCTGTAACAAGAAATTCTGTTCAGAGGGAGGCTGGAGGAGGCCTGAGGGCTCATGAGAGGCCAGTCCTGGGGACAGGACGCAGAGATCCCTTCTGGTAACCTGCTCCTGCTCAAGAGCATGAGAGCCTGGGTGGGGTACATAGGTCAGAGTCATCTGTGTCTGAATTAGGGCCTTGCTGTGAACTTCAGTTAGGAGCCTCAGGGACCCACTCTGTCAAAGGGGAATCATTGTACCCACTCTTATTAGGACCACAGATACACTCAGTTCAGCCTTGTCTAGTCGCTAAGAGGACAGTTTTTGGAACCAGACCGCCCAGGTTCAAATCCCAGCTTTACCACTCATTTAATAGCAATCTTGAGCAAATGTCTGAACCTCTGTATGCCTCGACTTCTTCATCTGTAAAATGGGAATAATTTTAGTACCAATTGGAGGATAGTTGTGAGGACTGAAAGGAACGAATACATTAAGAGGTGCCTAGTTACATAGTAAACACTCAAGAAGTATTATTTAAAATAATAGTAGCTATTGTTGCTGTTATATTACACACACACATAGGATATTTTATGCTTAGTATAGTAGCTGTCTGGATTGCTGAATTTAGAAGGATTTCATAGTCACATTGGAACTTAGAGAAAGAGAGTGCTACAATTGATTAGTGATGTCTGCCCTGGTTGGGGATTAGGAAGTGTCAACACATGAGTCATAGACTTGTGTTCCTGATGCCCATTCAACAGGACTTTGCTAAGCACCTTCTTTGGCACAAGATACTGACCTAAATGCTTTGGAAAAAGAAATTTCTGCCATGAGAGTTAGAAAAGTCTCTAAAAGTCTCTAAGCCCAGCAGGAGTCTCTGTGGAGCATCTTGGTCTTATGGTCATTAAACTGCAATTTGAACACCTCTGGTGTTAGAAACTCCCTGCTTCTCAAGAGCCCAGTTCATTTTACAGAACTCCGATTGTTTGGTGTTTTCCTGTAGATTGAGCTCAAGTTGTCCTTGCTGTCCCCAAGGAGAAGATGGCCTTTCTCTGTGCTTCCCAATGCTCCTTCTAACCAATCCCAGTTCCCAAAACCTTTCCAAAGGGATGTTTTTATATCCTGACTGCCATCCTTGGCACGTGTTCCTCTATGTCATTTTCCTGGTGTCCACTAGGTTGGGTCCCCGGCAGTGACAAGAATTTGCTTTTCTAAAGAAGTACAGATTCTGGACACTTGTACTATACCATCTCAGTTCTTGACCTTCCAGATTTTTTTTTTTTTTTTTTTTTTGCGGTTTTTGGCCGGTGCTGGGTTTGAACCTGCCACCTCCGGCATATGGGACCGGCGCCTTACTCCTTTGAGCCACAGGTGCCGCCCCACTTCCAGATTCTTTATAAAGCTCATTCCCACCTGTGCTGTCCTCTGTGCTGCAGTTTGTTAGGCTTGCCAGATAAAATATAAGACGCCCAGTAAAATTTGAATGTCAGTGGCAATATTTAGAACACTTTTATACTAAAATATCACTCATTGTTTATCTGACATTCTAGTTTGACTGGGCATCCTGTCTTTTCACTTGTCCAATCTGGCAGCCCTATTCGCAGCATCCCTTAGGATAATCCTTTTTTGCCAGATGGGAAAATTGAGGCCCTTGGTCAAGGTCACAGGTAAGGCAGGGAAGGATAGAGGCCTGTTCATAGGCCTCCCAAGTCCTGGTCAAGGGCACTTCTCTTCCTGCTCTCCTTCCAAGGGGGTCTGAGCTGGGGGCCGAGCCCTGGCACTCCTTGTGTTTCTCGTTCCCTGCATGACACCCTCCCCCAAGAACTGACCTGTTCCGCCCCGAGGCTCCCTCTTGCCCATGTCTTTTTCTCTCTCCTTCAGCCTTACTTCTGTTTTTGGATTCTTTTCACTGCCAGGGTGAATTTCTCACTCTTCTTGTGCCTAGATGTCACAGGGCTAGACCCGAGCCCACCAAGGCACCTCTGCTCCTTCAGTGAATGCCCCCCCAAGTTTTTGGGAGCAGCAGCTTCTGCTGTGTGTCTGGGGAAAAATCTGTCTCCCCAAAGAATTGGAAAGGAAAGAAATTTTCTAAGCAGGAGGTTAAAGAGGAAGAGAGACTGTGAGTCACCTATGGTTTTCCAGAGGATGTGGGTTTTTAGCTGAGCAAATGGGAATTCCACATATTGATAATCATTTCAGTGGAGATTCAAATTTATTCAATGCCTTCTGTCTAGTCTGTTGAAGCAATTTGCATGCAGACTGAAGCTGAACCTTCCCTCCATCCCTCGGGTCCTCACAGCCGGGAGGCAGGGCGTGATAGGACAGATTAACATTTATTGAGCTTCTGTCTGCTCTGCATGCGTGTTTGACATGCACAAGGCTCAGAGCCTCAAGATGCTGAGGTCACCAGTCTGGCAGTGGACTCATCGGGCTTGTAGCTCAGGTCTGTGTGTCCTCAATCCCAATAAGCCACCAGTGTCCCCCTGCAACCTCCGAGGTGAGAGTGCCTCCAAACAGCCCCCTCTGAGTAACTGAAACCCTTTGGCAGGCCCTCAAGAAAACTGTGCCTGATTCCAGAATGTGCTCAATAAAGATGATTTCTGTCCTTTTTATTCAAAGTGACACAGAGGGAATTTTGTCTCCTCTATAATTTAATGAGACCCAAAGGCCAAAAGCCTGCATGTGGGATGCTAGATGGTCATCTGGCCTTGTTTCCTTGTCAGAAAAGCAAAGTCAAGAGCCACACCACCTGATAGTCACCAAACCCCATGTGCCCGGCCTGTGCTAAGTGTTTGTCACAGCAGCCATCAGAGGGGAGGGAGTGGGATCACAAATTTACAGTTAAGGAAACTGAGGCTCAGAGAGGATAAAGCACCTGTCCAAAGGTCACACAGCCGAAGAGCCGGACCTGGCCTGTCTCCACACATAACTCATACTCTGCACCACTGCCCTGCATCGCCGGCTCCGCAGGGCTTCTGTGCTGAGCAGAGACAGCAGATGCACGTGAGCCTGAACTGGGCAGTGCTAGGAGCTGTTCTGGTGTGAGAGATGGTGCTTAGTAGGCCCGCACAGGAACCAAGGCTGGCCACACCCGCTGGGTCCCTTCGCCAGTTGGGGAGGGGGGTGTAAGTGAATTTCTTTTTCACCATTTATTAATCCACTTGTACCAAGCACCTCCTTGGGCCCACGCTCTGTGCTAGGCACTGAGGTCACAGAGGTCAGATCCCCAGACTGGGCACCTGCCCTCGGAGGCCTCAGAGGCACACTTGTCAAGGATGGTCAGGGTGGGAAGGCATGGGCCCTGAGGCCTGACAGCATGGGCATAACCTGGTCTTAGGGTCAGACAGGTGATGTCATCTCTAGGGACTGAAGGACAAATGGTGTTACCGTGATGGAGGGCAGAGCACCCTGGACATAGGAGACAGCTTGAGCCAGGGTCTCAGCAGGTCAGTGGCGGAATATGTCACAATGAAAGGGGAACATGAACGATAGTTCCCAGAAGCACCCCAGGTTTTCCTTCAGGGCTGTGCCGGCTGGCGTTTGAGGGACAGAACTCACACCTACTTGTGAACATCCAGCTTGTCCTTATCACGCCTCTCACTTATGAGAAATAAGGAAAGACAGCCTCGGCTTCTTTATCGGCCAACAGCCAACCCAGGGCTTGAGAGCGTGGACTGTGGGGTCAGACAGGCAGGCAGACCTGGGTTTGGGTCCTGCTTCTACCACGTGTGGTGCCTCCTCGTGGACAGTCACTTCGCCTTTCCCTGAGCCTGGGCTTTCTCATCTGGAAAATGGAGTGGGACTGACAGTGGTGCTGTGAGCAGCTGGTGAGTGTCCGAGCCATCGACATCGTCCTGGACATGGTGAATTTGCCCAAGCTAACATTTAGCTGTCGTTAATGACGGTTCGAAGCGGGTAGCGTGGTGTCTGGCACACAGTAGGGGCTCGTTAAATGGTTACAGATGCGGTTGATCGTGTTCTTGGTGGGAGTCGGCGAGATGAAGGGCAAAGTGTGCAGTGCGGTGTCTGGAAGCTTAGAGAGTGGAAACAGGATCCAAATTAAGCGGCTTACTCATTGTTCTTTCTTGTGGGGACACGACATTCTGAGCATCTCCGGCCAAGCTGCCCTCGAGGGCATCTAGTGTGCAGTAGACAGATGCTCTTCCAGCTGCACCCAGGGGAAGGCGGCCTGGAGTTTTCTCTCTTCCTCTCCCGGTTCTTGTATAAACTAGTCTGGGGGTCCCGCCGATATGGGGACCTGCCCTACTGCAAGCTGCCTCCTTCTCTTAGTGGGCCCTGCAGCCAGGACCCCTTTGCCACGAACCCTGTCCCCTTAGGGTTAGATGTTCCTGCCAGGTCCCTGCTGCCACCACACACAGACCTTTTCAGAGAGGCCTGCAGAGGTGGCATGTGGGCCCCTGTCCCCAAGCCTCCGTGCAGGTGATCTCCAGCCTGCATGGAATTTAGCCCCCACAGAACAAGCCGCCTCAGGCCTGGAGGGTGGAAGAATGAGTCTGTGTTCCCGAAGCTGCTGGCTGGTCCTCTGCCCAAGGCCCTGCTGGGCTGGCCCCACTTGGAGCAGCAGAGCCTGCCTGTTTATTTGCACACCACAGGGAACTCTGGGCGGACCAGCCTTTGCTCCCTCCAACCAGGGGCAGAGAGGGGAAAAGATGCAGTGGCCAGAGGGTCCTCTGGGAATGCACTTTCTGAAGAGCTGGCCTCACCTTGGCCATTGATCTGGCTTCTTCACTCCCTTCTTCCTCCTCTCCAATGGCTGCTTCAGAATTGCCTGGAAGCTCTGGATACAGGTCCTCTGGTGTGAATCCCAGTGCTGCCCACTAGCTCTGTGAGTTTGCTGGAGCCCCAAGCTCTCAGAGCCTCAGTTTCCTCATCTATAAAATGGGGACAGTAGTAAAAGCAATCTTTGAGAAGAATAAGTTGAGGTGTGTGTTTACAGGCAACTAACGTGAGCATTGTCGTGTTCTGTGAAACTGAGCCCTCCCTTTCTCAATGAGAAGATTGCTTGATGGGACCTGAGAGCAGAATTTCTTAGCAAATGGTCAGCTGGGAGTTTTTGCTGAACCTAGTCAAGTGGAAATCCTGAAGTCCAGAGAGGGGGAGTATTTGCCCCAGATCAGACAGCCATGGCATGGCCGAGTCCAGACTCTGGGCCTTCTGGGGGAGGGAGGGCAGAGGCCGGACTCTGGTCATTCTGGAGGGGCCAAGGGGAGCAGGAATCAGCATTGCCTCAGCCAGGCCAACTGCTGTCTGTGAACTCTCTGCTGTCCCTCTGTCTCTCTCCTCGGGGGCATTCCACTGCACCGACCCCTGGGCCCTTCCTGCAGGAGTCAGGCAGGAATGTGATTTCTCATTCTCTGTCCAGCCTCCCTCCTAGACGTCTCCAGGCAGCTCAGATAGGAACTCAAGTCCCCATTCTCAAGCCAGGCTGCCTGGGGCAGCTTTTGTTCCTCTGTGACTCCAGAGCTGCGCTTTAACCATGGAGCCTGACTCTGGTAGTAGGAAACTGAGGCACATTGAGGTCACACAACAGCCAGACACTTAGATCGTTATGGAAGATGGACCAGAGAGAGGACAGTAAGGTCAGGGTCTCCTTTCTGTGTTTGGCTCAAGGCTGAACTGTGACTGAGCGGGGTATTGATGGGCTGGGCAGAGTGAGGAGAGCTGAAGGAAAGGGGAGGCTTAATAGGAGAAATTTCAATCTCTTCTTCACTCTAAACCAGGGTTTCTGGACCTCAGCAGTCTTGGCATTTGGGGCTGGATAATTCCTTGTTGCGGAGCTGTCCTCCGCACTACAGGGTATTCAGCAGCGTTCCTGGACTCTGTCTCTTAGATGACAGTGGCACCTCTTCAGTTGTAACAACCAAAAAAGCCTCCAGATGTTGCCAAATATTAATATTGACACATGTTGAATCAGTTACTCCTGAAAACAAGGCGAGGAGGTACATAGTATTGTTAGACCCCATTTGTTACAGGAAGAAACCAAGGCATGGTGACATTAAGCTCCCCCAAATCACACTTTGGGAGAGTCAAAGATTGGGTGAGGGTAAGACTGTCACAGGGGAGAGTAAGATTGGGTGTACCCTCTCGGGCTTTCCAGAGCCCTCCTTAGAGAGCTCCCCCAGGGTTAGGAACTTCACTGTTCTCGCTTTGGACAGTCTGATCTGATCTGAACCTGGGTCTCTCCAGCCTGTGGTCCAGGGTCTGCCAGCTGATTGAAGTGTCCCACTGGCCCCATCACCAAACCTTGTGTTTCTAGAGTAGAAAAGCCTCCCCCACCCCACTTGCTGCCCCTACCCTCCCAAGGTGATAGCCAAGCTTCTGGGAAGCAGAAAGTGCCCTCACCTCACATAACGAGGAATCAGAGCTCCTCCTTATGTTTTATTTAATTCTTGCAGCAGCAGCTCTAGGGGAGGGAGATCCATTTTACAGAGAGGGACACTGAGGCCCGAAGAAGTCATTGTAAAGTCTTGCGTACCTTAGCTGGTGGGTAAGGGAGAGAAATATCTAGTATCCAATATGGAAAGAAATAGGGGCAGGGGAGGGGCAACAATCAAGATGGGAACTTGGGAAGTTTCTTCTAGTGCTTTAGCTGAGGTGAACAGAATGAAGGGCACTCCTAGCTCCACAGCCAGTCTCATGGCATTGCCTCCTAGGCTGACCTCTTGTGGTCCCCTTCTCATGGATCTTCTTCTCTTTCTCTCCCCAGGGTGACTTGGGAGTATTGGGTCCGATTGGCTACCCAGGACCCAAGGGCATGAAGGTAAACAAGGGCAGCCCCCTGATTTGGGCCTCCACCCAGGTGGGCACCCCTGGCCCATTTCAACCCAGTAGGAGGGGTGACCTCAGCTGATGTGGTGGAAAGGAAGATGAGGGATGCTCAGAGGGGTGCCAGGAATTGGGGGAAGCCAGGCAGGCCAAGAGCTCAGTCTTCTCCCGCCTGAGAGCGGTCATCATCTGTATATCATTAAGGCCAGACTGTCTTTATTGGACACCAGTCCTCAAGCTGAGCATGTGTCTGACATGGTTCGGGGTCTCAGGGCACCGGAAGTCCAGTGGGGGACGTTGTCAGGGCCACAGAAACTATAATGTAAGCCAGTGACCTCAGTCTGTCCCTGAGTGGGCTGGATATTCAGAGGACAGCAGGCCCAAACGGCTATGGCCATGTTCTGGGGACTACCATTTTGGCCAACATACATATGACACTGTCGATTAAACCCTTCCTCCCCATCAACACCTCCTTCCTCTGGACTAGGCCATGGTGCTGTGGTTCACTGGCCTGTCAACTGCCTCTTCTCATAGCCCCTTCAGTCTGCACTGTTGCCTATGAGATAGGGGGTCCATGCTCCTTTCTCTGATAGGGACACTGAGCCCTGGGGCATGGAGATTATGTATGGGGTCTGCTGCAAGTTAGTGGGTTTAAGCCAGGGCTCTTGACTTCTGTGGCTTGGCGTCTCCATCACAGGTGGCCTTGGGCCTTTGTCTTGCAGGGACTGATGGGCAGCGTGGGGGAGCCCGGACTGAAAGGTGATAAGGTGATCTGAATACTCCCTTATTGCACTGTGGTTTCTCTGCATGCCACCCCCCTCTCTGCTGGAGGCTGACACTGATTTCTCGCCAGGTCCACTCCCCTGCACTCTTCCTGCCTCCCCTCTGGCCCCCTAAATCTGTGCTCCCAGCTTCTTCCTGGTCACTCTGGGTGGGACTCAGGCAGATGGTTCTGGGGGCCTGAAGACCTTGGCAGAAGTTCATGAGCAGCTGTTGCGGCATGGGTTGGGGGTAATCAAGGCAGGGTTCTGAATCCAGAGAGCAGGGCTAAGGCCAGTGTCAGGGCTTTAAGGGAAAAGCCATGGAGCAAGAGGGTGGTGGTGATAGCATAGGAGGAAACCAACCCACATGGATCATCCAGCTTGGAATTAGGAACCCAACCCCAGAGAGCATGCCAGCTTCTCCTCCAGCTGCCACAGGAGCGGTCACCCTTGCCGCATGCCCTCTGTACAGCTCTGTCACTGACCTCTTGCTGTCCCAGCCCAGGCCATGCCAGAGCTGGAGGTGGTTAGGGAGACCCAGAGTGAGGCAGCATCTGAATGGTGGAAGTAGGGACCCAGCACTCCTTGTTTTCTGCCCTGTGTCTTTCTGCCTGCACCCCCCACCCCCAGACTCTCAGCAAACCAGGAACTCCAGAGAGGGGGAGGGAGGGCTTTAGGGCATTACTCCTAGTGTCCACAAGGGATCTAAGGGGATGGTGCCACACAGCCACTCCTGTGGTCAGACTCCTTCTGCACCTGTCTCCAGGGAACTCTGCTGCGCAGGGCACCATTTGGGTGCTCTATGCAGATTAACTCACTAATCCTCCAACCCCAAGGCCACACAGCTCCTAAGTAGAGGGTTAGGAGTTGAACTCAGACACCTGTTTCTAGAGGCCTAAACCACGAAGCAAAACTGAGATCAGAAGGTTGGAACTAGCAAGGCTCTGGGAGGTCACATTGCACAGTGCTTACATTTCACATCTGGGAAAACTGAGACCCAAAGAGGGGAAAAGAGTCATCAAAGGAAACTTGGGCATTTAACATAGGAGTCAAGCTAGGCCCCTGAACTCTTAGAAAATTAGAATTGTACTGGGCGTAGTGGCTCTTGCCGGTAATCCCAGCACTCTGGGAGGCAGAGGCAAGTGGATTGCTTGAGCTCAGGAGTTGGAGCAGCCTGAGCAAGAGCGAGACCCCCATCTTTAAAAATAGCTTGGTGTTATGGCAGGTGCGTGTAGTCCCAGCTACTTGTGAGGCTGAGGCAAGAGAATCTCTTGAGCCCAAGAGTTTGAGGTTGCTGTGAGCTATGATGCCACGACACTCTACTCACGCAAGAAAGTAAGACTTTGTCTCTTAAAAAAAAAAAGAAAGAAAGAAAGAAAGAAAAAGAAAATTAGAATTGCTAGGTGAAAATGGACACACTCAGATCATTTTATGCAAGCCCTCCATTGCGCCCCCAACCTCAGGTCGCCAGCCAGGTGCAATGCCAACTCAGGCCTTTCTCTGTTTCTCCTTCTTTCATCTCCTCCTGTCATGCTCACGCCTCCAGCTGCAGCCCGCCTCTGCCCAGCTGCATCCCACTGCCTGCTAAGCCCCTCTGCGAGGGCCCTCCCTCTCTGAAGGGGCTTTCTGTTGGAGGTGTGTGGGGGGGTTCCCACACCTATTTGTTTATCCTGAGGCTTGAGACATCAGAGCTCTGGAAAATGTTGAAGCCATGGACAAGGAAGAAAGGAAGCTGAGGAAAATGAGTGTGTAGGCAGTGAGATTTTTATAGGTCCTTTTGTGGAGCTGGCCTCAGCTCAGTGTTGCTCCAGGAACATGGAAATAAATGTGTTACATAGAACTCGGCTGGCTCGCTGGTGGGAGTTGCCTGGGACATTTAGGGATGTGAAAGCCCTGGAAAAAGAAAAGGAAGAGGAAATTACGTTCATGCCCATAGTTTTCAGGAAAATCAAGTCTTTGGGATTAAAAGAAAAAGAGAAGTCTGTTTTTGGTTCCTATGGTTGGGGGGAGGGGGCATTCTCAGTGTTGTGTTCTGATCAGCCACACATACATATGTGGCCCGTGGCCCTCCCTCAGATGACAGACCCATTCCTTCATGTTCTGAGTTCGGTCACTCCTGCCTAAAATCCCAGATTTTCCATGACCCAGTCTGGACTCAGTCCCACTTACAACCACTTGGCTCCTCCCAGCGTGAAGGCTCATTCTAGAACCAAGGCGCCTGCTGTGGGCCCAGCTCTCTCCAAATCTGTTGTTCTGATTTCCTGGGTGCATTTTAAATGTTTCTTTTTTTCCTGTCTTTTTTCTTTAATGTCCTCATTTGAACATTAAAAAAAAAAAAAACCTGAAAATATTCTTTGGATTCCCAAATTCCTGGATGTTGTACACAGTTTTCCAAATTGGAAAAGTCAAAGTAAATTAAAAAAAATTTTTTTTTTAATTCTGGTTTTTGTTCTACTAAGGAAGTTCTTTTGCTGGGTCATGGCCTTAGTGGCACAATGTGGATTAGCTAAGATTATCCTTTCTTCTTGGGTTTTTCTCCTCATTCCCCCCACCCACCACCACCACCATTCTCAGGGCTATGGATGTTTTCTGAGTCCCACAACAAATAGACTGTTGGTCACATACAACATAGAGGGCTGGAGGTAGTGAGGGCTGCATGAGGTGGTTTTGGCCTTTAGGGGAGACATCTTCCAATCTGGTCTGCAACTACTCACCAGAACATGGCTAAAAGCAGGCGGAGAGCAGAAGAGGACTCCAATGGCCAGAATGCATGCCACCAAGCTTATGTGATACATTGTTTTAGAAGAGAAACCACCAGACTTCAGTCAAGACTAGTTTACTCACTGTTTGCACACAGTCTTAACTATGTAGGAAATCTGGTTTTCTCCTATTAAAAGCTGCTAGTTAGAAGCAGACCAAAGCTGATTGGTACAAAGCTGGCACAAAACTCCCCACAGAAGGAGGAAGTGGCAGCTGACAGGCTGGTTTTAAACAATAACAAACTGCAGACAGAAGCACTCAGAAGCTACAGTAGCTTGGGGCTCTGTACAGGTTGTCCTTATCCCCTTGTGACAACATCAGTTGATAATGAAGAGGTTGGAGGATCAAAAAACAGTTTGTTTGCTCTGCAGGTGTCAGTTCTCCACGGAAGGCCAGGTGACACTGGGCAGCTTAGTTTCTGCCGGTAGTGTTTTTAGCCAGACAGGACGAGCCACATGGGCAGCACCTGAATTCCCTCCCTGAGGGCCCACCTGTCACTCTAATAAGGCTGCTACTGGTCAGATCTGACTTGGGGAACAACCTCAGCACAGCTGTACTCGCCAGTGGGTCTGGAATTGGGGGGCTTCCAGAGCCTCCATGGTCTCCATTGTAACCTTCTTTGCTGCTGTGTACTTAGGGTGAACAAGGGGTTCCAGGTGTGTCAGGAGATCCCGGATTCCAAGGAGACAAGGTAATTGCATTGGTCTCACCCCTGCCCCTGCCCTGCTGTTCTCCTGGTCCAGTTTCTTTTCTGGGCCCTGTCATGGGCCTGACTCACCTGTGAGACTCACTCGTCCCTTTCACACAGTCCTATCTTCACCATTCTCAGGGGACCCATGTGACATCTCTTTCCTGGACTTTACAATCGCCTCCTAACTTTTTTCCAGGCGTCCAGCCTCTGCCTTCTCTTTGTCTTCCTCACTGCCAACAGACCATTGCTCAGAGGGCACATCTCTGCTCTGTGCTCATATACCATCATGGCTCCCTATTGCCCCCAGGCTAATTGCACCCGGGTGTTCAGGACCCCAGAGAGTGGGTGTCTCTGATACTCTGCTGCCCCTCCCTTATAGCTCTGTGCTGCAAGCCCCACGAAGTGCCTACTGTGCCTTAGGCCTTGGCACCACTGCCCCCTCTCCTAGAACACCCTCCACTCAGCCTCTTCATACAGCCCTGCTCAGGGACCACTTTTCCCACCTGCTCAGAAAGTGGTTGCTTCCCTCTCTAAGCATCCCGAGCAGCAGATCTGCCCCCCACTTGTGGTGTCACCTTTCTCCCCTCCCTGGCTTTAGGGAACTTACCTGGGCTCAGCCCCTGCCAAACAGTGGGTTTCCTAAGGTCTGCCAAACAGACTCCCTTGCAGGAGCCCGGCTCAGGGTCCTGCATTTAATAGTGAATATTTGGGATAAGTTTGGTCAGGGAGGGAGGGGGTGACTGACTGACTAATGGGGTAAACTGAGGTGACCTTGACTTCCAGGCCTCCGCTGTGGGCTGCTAAGATCTGCCTCTCTTTGCCTGTACCATGTGGCCACATCTGGACCTTTCTCTACCAGTCAACAGGCCCAGATGTTGGCTAGCTCTCCCTTTCTCTTCCCTCCCTCCTCACTGGCCTATCCTGACCCAGCTTCAGTGTCTCTGGGTTGTGGTCCATGTAGGCTTGGCTGCCTCTGCTGAGCCCAGTCTCAGAGCCCCCTGGATGTAAAGGATGATACAGAGCCTGTTTGCAGACCCAGGGTCCTTGGTTTCTGGAGAGGACAGGAACTGCTTTTCCCTTTAGCATTTCTGGGGCCTGGTGTCTAGGGGTGCCAGACAGGTGTGATCGAAGCCAGAGCCTGCCATGGAGATTGTCCAGCAGGAGGCCCAGGCTGCTGTTTACCTGGCTGTTTCTGTTCCTTACTAACCATGGCCTGCTCTGGGTCTTTTCCAGGGGAGCCAGGGGTTGCCAGGGTTTCCTGGTACACGGGGGAAGCCAGGGCCTCTGGTAAGTAACTTTTCCGACATCCCCCAAACTCACTCTCTCCAATTGGTCATGGAATGTGGCTAGGAACACCTACATAACCAGGGTCTCATTTTTCCCTGCAACAGCCCTGGGGGCCAAGCAGAGGAGGGCAAGAATGGCGATTTGCCCATTTTATAGATGAGGACACTCAGGCCCAGAGTCACAGACAGGACTCCTTCACTGAGCACATTCTGATGGGAGTCTGGGGCTCCTGACGCCTGGTAAACAATAGCAGTGTTACAGTAGCAGCAGGAGGCATCATTTAGGAAGTGCTACTGTGCCTCAGACCCTTTGTGTACTGAGTCTCTTTGAAGGCTGCCAACAACCCCAGGACTTAGAGAATTATTATAGCTCCCGGGTTTTTTACAGATGGGGAAAGCTAAGATTCTGAAAGACAAAGTGACTTTCCAGGGTCCCATGGCTAGTAAGGGTAGGAGGCTGCGTTTGAACAATAGCTCCTTCTGGTTGTTGAGACAGATTTTATTCATATGCTTCTGAACTTTCCAGCCACCCACAGCCAGAGGGATAACACAAGGGGTGGTGGAAGGTCAGGTGGAAAAGCAGGCCCTTGCTTAGCCCTGCCTCCCCCCAACCCTCTCCTCTTCCACAGGGCAAAGTTGGAGACAAAGGATCTCTTGGGTTTCCTGGGCCCCCTGGACCCGAGGTACGTGATGCTCCATTTCTCTTTCTGGCTGCAGCTGGGACTGGTAGTTGTCTTTAGGAAGCTGAGGCCCAGAGATGGAGAGGGACTTGCTTGAGGTCATGCAGCAAATGAGAAATGAGGCAAAGTAGAAATTCCTAGATGATCAATCTTTCCTTTTTGCTTCTGCTTTTCCTGTATTACCCACGGGCTCCCAAAGGCAGAGGAGACAAAACACTGGCCTTGGAGTTCTTGCCCATCAGGAGAGCCCTGTGTGCCCCGTGACAGAGAGGGGACCCCATGATGGAGAGTGGACCCTATGACAGAGGGGGACCCCATAATGGAGGGTGACCCCATAGTGAAGCTGCTGCATTCTCCTCTCTCAGACTCTCTGTCTAACCCTGGGACCTTCCTAACCGCTCACAGATGCTTGGGAAAGGTTCAGGGATCAGAGCTTCCAGGTATGGGGAGCAGGAAGTAAATGCAAAAATCTCATTTTTAAAAGAAGAATGACACATAATGAAGGACAGATCTAGCAAATGATATAATTACTCTAGCCGAGTAAGGAGAGACCTGTAATAAGAAGCACAGGTAGGCTAAACCTGAATTATCGACTTGGAATTCATGTACAACAGCATGAAGCAAGCTGGCTAAGTTCTTCCTGGCCCCCTTCTCTCGTCCTGGTGTCTAGAGAACTGGGCTGAGCAGGAGCACTCAGGCCAACCCCAGCCAGAGCTGCCCACCCACCCATTCATCCACCTTCATCTCCCTGGCCTTGGGCCTTCCTCATCCATGAAGTCTCTGTATCCCAGATAAAAGCTTGGCTTTACAGGTTCTCCAGACCTTTCCAGAGATCACTCGTAGCATTGCCTGGATTGCTGAGGGAATGTTTCCTAAAAGCTACAAGTTCTGACTTTCCACTGTGTTGACTTTGGCTGTGACACAGTCCTATCTTTAGACAAATGCACTTGGCCTCTTCTCTGTGGCCCTGATTCCCTCCTCTGGTCACTGTGGAAAAAGACTTTCCCAGAAGTCTGGCCAGGGAGGGTAAAAAGCACACTCCCTCGCATTTATTAGGCACCTCCTGGTGCCAGGATGCTGTTTAGTGTCTTTGAGATGAGAACTTGCTGAGTTGCTACCACAACCACAGGAGAGAGAGGTGACTGCCATTGTTTTACAGATAAGGAAACTGAGTCACAGGGCAGCAAAGTGGCTTCCTCAGCATCCCTCTGCTACATAGTAGCAAATGCGGTCTACTTTGGCCCTCTGCTGGGTCCCTTGACAAATCAAGAGTTTGCCTCTCCCGCTTTTGTGTTCTGTTTTGATTGGCCGCCTCTGGGACTGGGAGGTGGCTCTGCTGTGCTGAAGGTGGAAGCTGATGAGTGTATCAGCGCCTTCCCTGTTTCTTTGCTTGCTCAACCAGAGGCCATGGGAAGGGAATCCAGCTCTCCAGCACCTGGGTGCATTATCTTTTTCACTCTTCAGTGGGGCCTATAAGATGCATGGGAGCAGGAAGTTTTGCTTAGCATCCTGATTGCCAAGTTCTCACTGGAGATGGGCCCTCCCCAGGCAGACTTCTTTTCCCAGGACACAAGACCCAGAAGCATGTGGATGCAGGTGTTTATTGAGCACTTACTAGGTGCCAGGCTCCAAACTAAGTGCTTTGCTTGCATTGTTCCATTTAAGTTTCAGCACAGCATTGTAGGGTGGATGTTCTGGTCACCATTTTATGGATGATGAAGCTGAGGTTCAGAGAGGCTAAGAAACTTGCCCGGGGTTGCAGAGTGAGTGGGTGGCAGGATGGGATTTTGAGCCTCTTGTTTTAAGGAAAAAGACATAGGCTTCGGCTTCCTGTGTTAGTTCCAAATTCAGGACCATTCTTGCCTCTGGCAATGAGAAAAGCGAGAAGGTCTTTGAGCCAAAGTTTAATAGGAGTTACTAGAAGGATAAAAGAGATAGGAAGAAAAAAAGCCAGCTTATGACGATAAAGTGGGAAGGTACATTTTGGTCATAAGGATTTATTAAAAAGGGATTTGATTTCTAGCAGGCAGGAAACTGGAGGAATAGCAGGGCTGCCTCCAAAGTTAATGGGGTTCTAGACTAATTAACAACGGTATTATACCTAAAACAACGAAGGAAATATTACCATACTGGCTTGTGCTGGTGATGCACACCCAGAGAAGCATGGGGGTCCTGGTGATCAGTAACAAGGGACAGTGGATGACTAGAGGAGCCAGGCTGAGATGCCCTGGGTCCTGACTAGAAGCCACTGAAGTGATAAGAGAAAAGCCTTTGGGAACGAGGTATCTGGTCTCCAAATCATGCAAAGACCCTTGTGGGGAGACAGAGCTCCTGTGCTTTGTGGAGCCCTGGGGGGCAGCACAAGGGTGAGGAGGAAGGGGGGTGATTCTGCTCCTTGCAGGAATACCCTTCTACTGTACATACATCCCGTGACACAGGTCTCCTCGGGGAGCAGTGGCCTCCATGGGTGACGTACGGCAGAGTCCAATTCACCTGGCCAGGATGCAGCAGGGATTTCAGCTTCTGACAGAAGGACCTGAGGTTAATTAAATCAGAACTTTCCAATGCTTTCAAAGTCACAGCAAACCCAAAAGACAATCCTGTCTGTAGGGTCACTGCAGTCAAAGGACAGGACTTCTCAGAGCGGGACGTGGCTGGTTCTGGAAGCCATATTCCGGGACATAGCTTTGAACCAGTGGCAGCAAAGGCCTTGGGAAATTCTGGGTCAGATGACCTTTGTGTGTGACCTTGCACGTGATGACCTTAATGCTTTCCTGCACAGTCTCATTTGTTCTCTCAGCAGCTCTGAATTGTTAGGACTGGAACCATGACCAGTCCCTGTTTTAGAATTAAAGATTGTAGGATCCAGGTGGCTAACTGCCCCGGCCAGGGTCGTATCCCATCAGGATGGGATGGAAACACAGGTCAGACCCCCTCCAAGACCCAAGCCTATAGCACAGCCCCCACCGGTGACCCTGCTCTCTGCTTCCTCGTAGGGATTCCCAGGAGACATTGGCCCCCCTGGGGACAATGGCCCAGAAGGCATGAAGGTGAGTCCCTGTCCACAGCAGCACCTGTTGGAGAAGCAAACAGCTGTGCAGAAGCTACAAGCCTCCAGGGCTGGCAACTTGGCTTGGAAGTAGGGGTTATCTGGCCAGCCCACGATGAAGATACAGGTGCCGCCTCTGAGATCCCCCTTTGTTCCTTCTCTCCAGGGTAAGCCTGGAGCTCGAGGCCTGCCGGGACCCTGTGGGCAGCTGGGGCCCGAGGTGAGACCACCTGGCTTTGCCCCTTGCCTGTACCCACTGGCCCACCCCTGCCTGACCACAGCTCCCAGTCTGTCCTGTCCTGGGGACTAGGGCCAACTCACACTTGCCATCCAGCTCATCCTCTGCAGCTCTGCCCTGTTACTTTTCCAGGGATCTACTCTGCCCTGAGGTTGTCTCTCCCAGGGCTGCTGCCGCTGCTCATAGTGGCTTCATTTATCTGGGCATTGATGAGAGGGTAGGAACTGCCAGCTCCCTTTTACAGGTGAGCCCACTGAGACCCAGAGAGGTCAAGAAACTCTGTCGTGCCCATGGTTAGTAGCAGGCAGGGCCATGATGCAAACCCAGGTCTGCTTGAGCAAAGCCATGACACAGGTCCTGTGCAGTTCACTTCTGTGCTCCTGGGAGCTGCCTGAGGCATCCCAGAGAATTGCCTGACTTGTACAGCTAGTAAGTGGCAAAGTGAAAATTTGCTTATTTACTTGCACTTGATGAAGGAGGTTGGAAGGGGTCTCTAAGGGCCTGTTGGAGCACCAGGTGGGCATTGCATGGGTGGGTCCCCAGTTTCGCCCTGTGCACGAGTCCCTGTCCCAGGCCCGCATGATACAAAGCTCTGGGTGAGGGTATAGGAGGTACAGACTCACCGCAGCCACAGGCGGGCACCCAGCTGACATGGATCCCTTCTCAGGGCTGGCTCTGGGGCTGGCGGGGTCCCAAAACTGGCTCTGGGAGCCACCATGTAGTTCTGTTTTCCTGAAAGCTGGGGGAGAGGAGTTCGGGGAGGGGGCAGCTCTGGAGGGAGCCCGTTGGTCAGGCCTGGCATAGTAGAAGGGGCCAGTTTGGAGGCTGCCTGTGCTGGGAGGGGGCGGGGAAAGAAGGGAGGGGAGTCAGGAGAGTCCTATGGGCCAGAGGTAGGAAGAGAAGAGAGAGAAGAGAGCACCAGCCACATGCTTCTGTCTATACTCACATTACACTCAAGGAAACCCAGCCCTTCATGGGCCTGCCACTTCTCACATCTTCATTAATTCATCACTCACTCACTTGTTCACTGAATGTCTGCCAGACACTGCCCCATCCTAAGTGATGTTTGGGGCAGGTGAGGGGGTGCCTGCCAAAAAGAATAAGGCATCTTTGCTGTTCTCCAGGAGTCAGCTAAGATCCACCACCAAACTCTAGAATAATCTTCTGCACTCTAGGGGCACAGAGGCACAGCAGGCTAAGGTCTGCCAGTAAGTCCGTGGTGGAACTCAAAATAGAGCCTCTATCGCTGAGCTGCAGTCCACAGCCCCGTTCCTCACAGCACCTGTGGGGTTTAACCCTCCTGCTAAGGACTGCCATGATCCCAGGGGTCCCCATTCACGTGTGACCTGGCCTTGAGGCCGTGACTGATGGAGACAGCCAGGTCCTCCATTCTCTGTCCAGGAGGGCTCTCCTCTATCCACGTCTTTCCCTCCTTATAGGACAGGTTCTCCAAAAGTCCCACTGGATTAATTTTCTCCTTTTTTCCTCTCTCGTGTCTCCCAACTCTAGGGAGATGAGGGACCCATGGGGCCAGCAGGGGCCCCTGGCTTGGAGGTGAGTGTCCCTGGCTTGGGGGAGGTGGGATCTGTTGCACCTCAATCAGCTGCACACAGACTGGGCAGTATCTGGCTAATGCTCTGGAAAGAAATCATCAGTGAGGGCCTTTGGCCAGCCAGAGAGGATGAGAACAGACCCCAGAGGAGAGAACCCATGTCACTGCCCACTTGCTAAGTGGAGGTGCTTTGTATCCATTTTCTCTGTCAGTTCTCCCATGAGAGAAGTGCTGCTTTTCCTGGTTTTGTTGGAGAGGAGGCACACGAGCGCCCAGTTGGTGTCTCACAGCTAGGAAGTGGGGATGCCTTGTTGGGAACCGCGGTTGGAGTTCTCTCCACTGCTCCCAACAGCCTTGCAGAATTCACTTGTTCCACACACCCCTCACCTTTATCCCTGCAATTGCATAAATAGCAGTTCGTGAGTCTTTGGTATCAGGACCTCTTTACACTCCTAAAAATGATTGAGGACCCAAAGAGCATTTGTTCGTGTGGGTTATATCTACTGATATTTGTAATTAAGACCAAAAAACTTTAGATATGTTTATGAATTCATCGAAAATTAATAATGAACCCATTTCATGTTAATACAGATGTTTTCATGAAAAATCAATATATTTTCCAAAGTGAGATAAGTGAGTGGAAAGAGTGGCATTGCTTTGTCATTTTTACAAATCTCTTTAACGTCTGGCTTAATGTGAGTCAGCTGGATTCTCAGATTTGCTTCTGCGTCCAGGAGGCAGGCAATACCACATGTCATGCAGCTCTGGAAACTCCACTTACGCTAAGTAGAATGAGGGTGACAAAAGACATCTTATTGTTATTATGAAAATAGCTTGGAAAGGCCCACACTTGGAGGACCACTAGCTTAAACTCTATTCCCCTGGACTCTGACATTCCTCCAAGTCCCTTCCCCTCCTCACTCCCTGAAGGCAGCTGTCATCATCCCCATTTACAATGAAGAGACCAGTCTGGGGAGAGGAGGCTTCTCAGAGGCCATGCAGCTGGACCCTTCTTGTGTTCCAGATGCCCTGGTCTCATCTGGTCTCTATATCCCGCCCTCCTGGGGTGTAGGGACTCTCTGCAGCCATGGACACTACTACCCAGCTTCTCCCACTCACCTCTCTTCTCTGTTGCAGGGTCAGCCTGGCAGGAAGGGGTTCCCTGGGAGGCCCGGCCTGGATGGTGCCAAGGTGAGAGGACCTAGGAATGGCTGGGGACAAGAGGAAAGGGGGGAAGTCTAACATGTGGGCTCCAGAACAAGTTCTGAATCCCCTGGCCAGGGGGGAAAACGGGGAAAAATTGGTCTCATTTATCATGAAGTATGGATGATGGACCTAAGAAATGAACATAACCTATGTGTCCAACAGTGAGAAATTGTTCCAGTAATGGGATACAGTGTAGCCACACAAGGTGGCGTTATGGAAAGATGCCTGTGTGGGGGTGGGCGGGGTGTTGGGAAGCAGGTTATGAGACAGAATGTTAAATCATGAGCCTGTTGTAGGGACCGGGCTGCACCTGTTGCTGTATGCACAGGGCAGAGGCTGGACAGTTGTCAGGAGTTATCTCTGATAACCCCTAATAGGGGATTTTCATTTGCTTCTCTAGGCCTCTGTATTTTCCCCATTGTGAACAATGAATAGGTATTACATTTGTTAACAAGTCTTTTTTTAAAAGTTATCAAACAAGGACTGGCCCAAGACAGCAGATTCATGATCCTTGACTCATAGGTGTCCTCAACTAATGGCTTTCCAAGGATGCCCCCTGAGGGTTGGATTGTCTTAGCCATTCTGTGAGAATGATGTTGGGTCAAGTTCACAGATGGGCAAACCCATAGCAGATTGGGGCAGGGCCAGCAGGACCCTAGGTCGTGGTCTCTCTCCCTCAGGGGAATGGCCCGCTTATCTGTCCTGGCCTGTCTAGTTTCCATCAGCATGAAGTCTGAGGAGTTTAAGAGGAGGATGAGACTCTAGCCGGGGCAGTGGTGATCCACATCCATCTTTGAGCCAAACTCCTGGCTCGTCTGAGCCTAGCTCCTGCCCTCTGAGGTCTCAGCCCCTCTCCCTCAGATATCAGCTAGGTTCCTGTGGTGGGAGCGCTGACCTAGTAGGGTGGATTTATCCCACGGGTCTGCTATGGGGAAACCAGTGCAGCTGTGGCTGCCAAGGAGCAGGAGTTACCCCAGCAGGGGACAGAACTGGTGGTTAGGGCCATGATAGGCCACTAAATATGAATACAGGCAATGGCCGTGAAGACAGAATCCCTTGTGTATAGCTGAGGAGAGCAGAGATGAGACCCTCCAAGGTCACCCATGAGCTGGTAGCAGAGCTCTGGTAAGTCAAGGTCTAGGGCCCAGGTGCCCTGATTCTCCAGTTCCTGCTTTTTTTGCAGTAGGGGCCTCCTGATATGGTGGTTGGGGGCATTTCAGCCAGGCAGACCAAGGTTCCAGTTGTAGCCCTGCCTCTCTCTTAAGGTGTGAGCTTGGGTAGGTCACTTCATCTCTCTGGGCTTCTTCCACCTCCACAAAATGCCACATGTCATTGAAGGACTTGAATAAAATGTACACATCATGGTGCTGAATAATTTGCCAAGAGCCACCCAGGGAATGGATGACTAGAGTTATGTCTGGGGCCGTAGTTTCTCTCCCACTGCCCCTTTGTCCCTGCTGTTTGTTTGGGGTCTTAAGGCCCAGACTCCAGAGATAAGGCTTCTGGCTCATCCCCACCGATGGTGAATAAGGCCAGTAGCTGGAGAGTTCCCTGAGAGACTTAGACACTCAGCTCCATCCCAATCCATCCATCTCTGTTTCTTTGCAGGGAGAACCAGGAGATCCTGGACGGCCGGGGCCCGTGGGCGAGCAGGTAACTTAGTAGTAGTCTCTGGACACAGTGGCTCCGTTTACTCTGTACAAAGTCCTTTGCTAAGCGTCCTACAACCACCACCTAATGTCATTCTCAGAACAACTCCAGAAGTAGCTTTGCTCCCCTGTCATTGATGTGGACAGTAACTCTCAGGCGAGGGCTCTGAACGAGAAAGTTGTGAATCATAGTCACCATGGCCACTCCCCAAGGCCAGACTCTGACAGATGTTCTTGATGCATTTGCCCACAACAGTTATGTAACTTTGCTCCCAGGACGTTAAACCAGAGGAGCCCTTCACACTCCTTGCTCTGTGTTGATAGAGCAGGGAGCGAAGGCCAGAGAAGGGTAACCACGTGCCAGGCATCCTTAAATTATAAAGAAAATGAAATTCAGATCAGTGGCTCTGGCCGGTTGGGAAGTGAGGCCAAGGTCTGAAGAAGAGAGGAGGTTGCAACTAGTCATTTAAAAGGAGGTTTGATGACCTTCAATTATTAAAGTCCAGATTTCAGCTCTCAGCTCTGGGCAGACAGATAACTTTCATCCTTCCCCTTCAGCCCTCGCCCCTCCTGAAAGCTTAGTCTGTGGGCTTGGAGAAGGAAAGGTAGCAATCTCCTCCCCTCCTTTAAGTACAGAACTCTCCCTGAGAACCCTGGAAGGGGCTTCCTCAAGCAGGAAGGAGGAGCCATGCGGGGACCCAGCAGGATCTGGCTGCGCAGAGAAGTACCATCAGTGGCGTGAGAGCCGCACACGATGGGCTTCCTCACCAGGCCTGCAACATCTGTTGAGGGAAGAAAGGAATTAAAGCAGGAGGAGGCCTGGAGTTTTGAAATCTTGCCAGTGTCATCCGAGCGCATTCTGTGGGAAGCCCAGGAGTTTGGAAAGGCTGCCGCGGCCTGGATGTATTTCCTGATTGGGAGGGAAAAAAAGGCAATATGATCAGCAAATTCAATTTCATAGTTATGCTAATGATAGGGCCCTTGGGGAAATAGATACTCACAATCCTAGACTGTCAGGACACAAAGGGTCCTTGGAAATCACTGTATCTAAGGGCCCTAACCACTTTTTGTGCTTTGGATTCTTTTACCACCAGCCTAGCGTGGACCTCCTTCTCAGAATAGAGTTTTTATTGTGTCATTGAGACAGCGTCTCAATTTGCTGCCCCAGCTAGAGTGCAGTGGCATCATCATAGTTCACTTCAGCTTCTACCTTCTGGGCTCAAGTAATCTTCCTGCCTCAGCCTCCTGCATAGCTGGGATTACAGGCACGTGCCACCAAGCTCAGCTAATATTTCTAATTTTTGCAGAGACAGGGTCTTGCTCTTTCTTGTTCAGGCTGGTCTCAAACTCCTGAGCTCAAGCAATCCTCCCTCCTCAGCCTCCCAAAGTGATAGGATTACAGGCATGAGCCACCATGCCCAGCCTGAGAATAGAGTTTTTAAATGTATAAAATAAAAAATAAAAGATTATAAAGGAAACCAGTTATGCTGAAATATAATTACAAAAATACATTAAAATGTGACATATGTACATATATGCTATGTTATTAAGCATTAAATAATGCGATCTAGCAGTGGGTCTAAGAACCACCTCAGATTTGAAGTGGTGACAAGTGTATTTTGAGATCTCTGCAGCAATACTATAATGTGACTTGTCACTTTCTGCAGCAATGCTGTAATGTGAGAGGTCACTTTCAGTACATGGGACACTCATATTTGTTGCCTACACTTGTATTTGATGGAAATGCTAAATTTCTGTTAGAAAGTCATAAAAATAAAAGTTGTAATTTTTTCCATTCAAGTTCATGGACGTGAATTCCACCCCTAGCACATGACAGAGACCCCAGGTTAGAAATCCCTGGATTCTAGTCCACCTTGGCAACCTGGCATTCACAGAGAAGAAACAGGCTTGAACAGTGTGACCAAATGTGACAGTGACAGAGTTGGGGCCAGCAGGGGCGGGAACCTGCCTGGGTCACCCCACTATGGCCCAGGTAGCTTGGACCAGAAAGAGAGACAGAGCTGGGACCCTGTGGCTGCTATAAGGCACACTTGGGCACCACGCTGGCTGTTCCCTAGTCCCTCCCCTATGGTCATAGTGAAAGGGTGGGCATTTCTTGTCCACCACAGAATCAGAGAATCCCTTGCAAAGAGTACTGACACTCAGGCCACAGGACCTCCTTATAATCCTAGTAACAGCTACACTTGCTGGTTACTTGTTCGATCCCAGGCTGTATGCCGAACACAGTGTACACCATCACCTGAATTCCCCCATCAGCCCATCAGCCCTAGGGCAATAGGTAATATCATTCCTGTTTTGCAGGAAACTGAGTCTCTGAGAAGTTATGTCACTCACTCAAGGACTCACAGGCAGTAGCATCACCATCAGAGACAAGACGACAGGGCTGCATTCCCACACCTGCCCTTAGGTCTGAGAAACTCTTTGCCCTTCTGAGCACCTGGCGTTTATCTAAAAGAACGTAGACTGCCTACCAGGCCCTGTCCTAGGTGCTGGGGACAAGGCATGGGCCCTGTCTTCAAGCAGCTCTGTTGGCAAGCCAAGCAAGTCAACACTTAACCCTGGTTCGTCTGATCCAGCTGAGGATCCATAGCTCTCTTGTTCTCAATGGTAGCCCAGTGATTAGCAGAATGTTATAAGAGAGAAAGGAGGGAGAGAGGAAGCAAAACTCCCACTGTAGACAAAGGCCCTTTATCTGTAAGCAATGTGGGGACAGGCCCACCTCTTCCAAACCAGGGACTCAGGTCCTGCTTGTGCAGTGCCCGCCGTAGGCAACAGCGCTGCCTCCTGCCTGTGCCCTCTGACCAGCCTGCATGGAGCCAGCCATGCCCTCGGCTGTCAGAGCTGTTTTTCCACCCTGCCTGCCAGGTGGAAGCCCTGGGCCAGCCTCATCCCTGTCCACCAACAGCCACAGGCCTGCCAGGATGTTCCAGGACAGTGCCCCGGGTTGCGGGGGTCCCAAGGGTGGCGGCTCGGGGAATGGGGCACTTAATGTAAGGCTCTTATTCATTAGGATCCTGTTTGGCTTCTTGTTTGAGGTTTAGGACCTGCCTGCCTTCCAGGACACGACAACTCATAAATTTAAAGGAGCTATGAAATTTTTGTTTTCTGGGCCAGTCAGGCAGGGGCTTTCTAACAGAGCAGTTTTTATTCCCTTCATTTCACATCTCTGGATATCTGACTGCTCCCTATGGGAAGCTCAGGCCTTTGCCTTGTCTTATGCCTTTTTAAGATAAATGAGGATGGGATAGGAAGAGAACTGACTTTATGGGGCTAGATATGCCTGTCTTATCTCAAATACTCAGAACAACACCAAGAGGTAGGGATGAACCTCTGTTGTCTCCCATTGTGCAGGTGAGGGCGGGAGACACCTAAAGATCGCATGACAATGACGCAGATAAAGTGCCAGGAACAGGGCTTTGCAAATAGGAAGGGCTGAATATTTCCTGTTGTTATTAATATTACCATCACTTTGCAAATTCTCTTGTTAACTTTTTCTAATTAAGTTGTTGCAGAAGTTAAATACTTGGTTATTTTCTGTAACATGTTAGCCATGACCTTGTACCTCAACCCTCTGTCACCTTGCACTTCACTGTGGTAGGGTCCCTGGGTCCAAGGAACCAATGGCAAGCGTGTCCCCCTCCCCCCACAGTGTATGGTAATGATGCTGGGATGGCTGGGAGACCTGGGTCCTGTTCACAGTCACAGGATTTGGAGGCCTTGAAATGTGTGGGCTTTAGAGCCATGCAGACCACATCTCAGGCTGCAGAAGGAAGTTGCCACTTTAAATCTGTCTTTGGATAAGGCACTGTGGGTCTCAGAGTTAATCCTTGAGAATTGGGGGGCCCCCTCTTACCCTAGTTGACTGACACTTGGGCCAGCTTTGCTGCCTGAGTGTGCAACTTTTGGTCTGTTACTGACCCAAGGTCCTGTTTCGGTCTAGCCAGAGTTTGGGGAACAAAGGAGCAGATTTTATAGAACAAATCCATTCATCCCTCAGTCTTTCCTAATTCTCCCTGAATTTCTTAGCTGCAAATCTGGGTTGTTCCAAAGCTGCTTTTTGCACTCCTGAGCCACACAAGACCCCCTTGCCCTGCTTGCATTTTCCTTAGCATGGAAGTGGGTGGGACCCAAATGAGAAATTGATCTACCTTCCTGGGTGACCATTCTAAGCTATTCACTCTCACTGTGTATGTGCGCCCGCTCAGCCACCTAGAAGAACCCCCTGGAACACAGAGGCAAGTTATCACCCAGTGGAGTTAAAAAGAGCAACAGGAGCCACTGTGTGTGTGTGTACGTATGTGTGTGTGTGTGCACGCTCTCAGAAAGAGGTGAGGAAGGCTTTTCAGAAGACAGTAAAGAGCCCTTGGCGGAGACTGTTACAGTATTTCTATCCCAGCCAACAGGTTTGTTTCTCTCTTTGAAATAGACCCAGAGCCCCGAAAGATGGGGACAGATGGCCTCTTCCCAGCGCAGCTTAAGGGCCAGCCCCCCCACACCCCAGCTCTCCAAATGTGGCAGCCTCCCAGCCTGCTTCTGGCGGGGGAAGAATGTGTGGCGCTCCCAGGGATGTTGGCAGCGGCCCCACCGCTTGGCTCCCAAATCAGAACCATCTGGTGGAGTGAGGGAAGTCAGGACGGTGCCCGGAGAGAGGCAGTGCACTTCTCAGTGGCAGCTGGTCGGATTACCAGGCACTGGGCAGGAGACCCCTGGGAGCTTGAGCTCAGAGGAAGGGAAATGCAGAGAGTTGCCTTGAAACTCAGCACATCCCGAATTCACGGTGTATCCTCTTTTGCAAATGTGTCTCATAGGGACTTATGGGATTCATTGGTCTGGTCGGGGAGCCAGGAATCGTGGGAGAAAAGGTAAGTCATACTGGAGGAAGATGACGAACGAGTAGAGGTTGGGTCTCCAAATTTTTAAAAGGTGAAGGGGCCTGTTGACCTGGGTATTTCAAGATCACCCTTTCCTAGTCTTTCTCCTGACCCAGCACCATTCAAGGAACCATTGCCATCTTTCCTGTCATCCCTCAGGCCTCCCAAGGCCTTCCAGTTGTCACCCTCAAGCAGAATATGACAACTAGTGGTACATGTGACTTGGGCCCCTCAGCCTACCCATGGGCTCTGCACAGGGGCAAACAATAGAGAGGGGGAATATCCATCTTGTAAAAAGGTGAACGAGGAATGTTTGCTTAGCTGCGTGTTAATCCTCTGAGCAGCTGTTTTGCAGATGAGATAACTGAGGCTCAGACAGGGGAGGCTGCTTGCTCAAGGTCCCAGACAGTAAGTGGCGGAGCTGGGGTTGGAACCAGGTTCTTTACCAAAGGGCACACTTTGCCCACTGACACACTGTCTCCTGTTGGCTCCAGCTTAGAAACAGCTGTGCCTTCCCATTTCCCCATAGAGGGCAGTCTGGGAGAGCCAATGTGATTCCCACGGGCTAGATGGAGAAACTGAGGTCCAGAGGGAGGAAGAATCCACCCCTATATGGCCCCGCCTACCTTTCCAGGCGAATCTTGGCGTCGCTCTTCATCACTCTCTGTGTCCCAGACCCTCTGGCCTCTGCCTTTCTCTCCTCCTCGTCCTCCTCCTCCTCTTTTTAAATTTACTTTTTATTTTGAAATAATTACAGATTCACAAGAAGTTGCAACAAATACTACAGAAAGGTCCCACATTCCCCCTTTTTCCTCCAGTGGTAACATCTTACATAACTACAGTACAGCGTCAAAGCCAACTCTGGCCTTCTTTTGTTGCTCAAATGTCCCATGTCCCTCCTCATGTACAAACTATTGCCCAGACCATTCCCTTGGCCACATACACTCTTCCCTCTCCCACCCACCTCCACCCTTTTTGCCTAACTAACTCTTAATTTCCTTCAGCCCTTAGTTCAAGCAGACTTCAGGAGGGAGGCTTTCCCTGACCACCCCTGCCCCCAGGCAGGTCACATCCGCTGTTATAATGTCTTAGTGCTGTGACCCCCTCCCTCTGGGCAGCTGCCCTGGCTTGGATCTCCCCTCCAACACTCAGATCTTCTTGTTCCAAGGGAGACGGTCTGTCTATGTCTGCTCACCGTGGTAGATTCAGGGTCTGGCATATGGTGCCCAGAACGTAATAGGTGCTCAATGAATATTTGCCGGCTAGGCAGATATAAGAAACAGGGCCTCCCCAAAACAGAGCCAAGATTTGAACTCAGAGCCCCTGCCTTTCGGCCAAGCCCTGTCTACTACACTCATCATCTCTGCCCAGTCTGCGTTGGTTGAGAAGAAATGAATTTATTCTATGATTCTCCAAAATCTTTTGTAGTTTAAATAGGGGGCAAGGAGAGTGAAGGAGATACCTTCTTTTGCCATTTCTGCCTTAGCAAATTCTGCCTAGGGGATTCCAAGCCCAATGAGGAACGGGTGGGCCAGGCACAAAGTTAATGCATTAGCACATCCTTAACAGGACCAAGCTTGGACGGGCATGTCCTTGCACGTCAACCTGCAGGGAGTGCTGAGGCCGCCCTAGAGGTCTTGGTTTCCACTCAGTGAAATTCCAGATCTATACCTGGGCAATGTGGCCATGAGCCAGACAGGGGCCTCTCTAGAGGCCTTGGGCACTCTCCTGACCCACTTTGGGCCTCTGGAGGGTCCTCTGCACATCCCTCCCACAGAGCCCCCCACAGCCGTAGCTGTGACTTCCCTGCTTTGCTTTCTCCATCACAGGGTGATCGCGGCATGATGGGACCCCCAGGCGCACCCGGACCCAAGGGGGCGATGGTAAGGAGTAAGTCTGCATCCTCTTGCCTTCCTCTGTGGCTCCTGGGGTGACACTCTGTTCTCCTCGGCCACCATGTTACCCCAGGTGTTCAGGATGGTGGGCTCACCCTTTCTCTGGGTGACCTGGGCTGGGGCTGAGCCAGCTGCGGTGGAACTGGAGGATGAAGAGGACCCTCCGGAGCTGATGCCTCCCGTGCCTTCTCTCTCTCTCTCTCTTTTTCTCTCTCTCTCTTTCGCCAGGGTCATCCCGGAACACCTGGTGATGTGGGGACCCCTGGAGAGCCTGGACCTCCGGTAAGCAAAGACTCTTGTTCCCTGAGTTCAAACACACGGTCAAATAAGAATCACACAGACCTTGGTTTGAGTCCCAGCTCATCATTGAACTCCTCTGAGCCTGAATTTTGCTTGCCTGAGAAAGAGAAAATAATCACGGTCATAACAGCACAATTGTGTGGGTTAAATGAAACCTGGGCTAGTGTTCCTTACACAGTGATGCTCATCCCTGGGAGCACCTCAGTCATTAGCACTGTGTCCATTCGCTCAGTAATACATAGTGCTGAGTACTAAGTGCCCAGGCAGGTGCAGGAGCTGGGATGCGGCGGGAAGGAAGTCAAAAGGCAGGCCCTGCCCTCAGAGCTCTTTTTCTGGCATGGGGGGCGGAGTAGAAAGAACTGGATAAGTGATATTCGCTGCAAGGAAGCAGGCACTGGGATGGGAATGCTGTGGGGAAAGAGGATCAAGGGTCTGAGCTGAGGGACCCAGGGGTCCTGGGTATCTTGTGATAACTAAGGGGGCAGGGCTGTTCCTGTGATCTTGATGCAGAGAGGTGAGAAAAGGCGGGGCTTGGGTGTGGCTGCAGCACCTATGTTCAGGTGCCCTTCTCCCTCACCAGGTTAATGGGGGATGGGTTGCTCACATTTGGAGCAGATAGACCTTGCTTCAGGCCTCTCTGCTGCTGCCGATGGGGGATGGAAACTGGGAAAGGCTCTTGGTTCAGTGCAGGTGAGGGCCCAGGACTGGGAGCCCACTGCTGAATGTGGGCAGAGGGGACCAGCCTGGGCTCAGATCCTGAGTTTCTGCAAATCCCAGGTCCCTGCCGAGGCTATACTGAGGAGTTTCCTGGGGTCCAATGAGGAGGGCCAGGAGCCTCTAGAGGTTTGAACCCAAGGGAAGCATGCCTAGACTAGTTCTCTGCATCAACGAGGGAGGCAAGGCCAACTCAGTTCTCAGAGGATTTCATGCACCGACTGTGTGCTGGGCATAGGTTCAGCCCTGGAGGTACAGATGTGGGAAGAAAGAGATCCTGCTCTTAAGACTGTCTCTTTCCAGCAGGGTGTCAAGTCTAAACATTCTTCCAGACTAACTGAGCACCTACTATGTGGCAAGCCAGGTTAGGTGCTGAGGACGGATATAAAGGGGCTGGTCCAAGGGTGAGAAGCCTGGGCCTAAGTAACCGTCATTCAGTGAAGATGATGCCAAGTGCCAGGTGGCTCTGTCCAGCCTCACAATCCTTTTGAGAGAGAGAACGTTCCACAGAGCTGAGCACTCTGGGCTCGTGGAGACGTGTTTTTTCCCCCTGTTCATGAGGAGGAGGAAAAGCCTAGCCCAGAACTGGAGAGTCTAGCGATGTGCACATAGGACTGTTGGGGGTAGAGGCAGGCAGTCAGAGGACCAGCGACTATTAGGTGGGGCTCACATGGTGGCTGGAGTTCCCAGCTCAGAATTCAGGCATCTAGGCCTCTGCCCAGCCCCCTTCCCTGTGGGCAGAGATGGAGTGACTGGAGCCCGTCCGTGTGGGCAGTGCCTGGGTAGGGCTGAAAGGAAAACAAGGAGGTTTGGGTCCATCATCAAATTCTGCCTGCTGAGCCCCTGGACCTCAGCCTCCCTGTGCCTCAGTCTCTCCATCTGTCCTGGGGGAGGAGGAAAACCTGGAAAGGAGTCATTGGGACAAAATGGAAGACCAGTGGGGGATGAGAAAATAGTGAAGACATTTAGGCCAGTGCAGAGAAGGAAGGTGCCGGCCTCCTCTGAATCCCACCTCCCTGGCCCCACTCCGAGCCCCATTCTGCTTCCTTAGCGCTTCCACCTGTTCAGTGAGTTGGCTCAGAATTTGTGAAATTGGATGGTCACTTTCTGCTTTTGGCAAGTGTTTTCTCCGCTACTACAGCTTGGGGCGGGCCCCTTGGATCTCAGGTTTTAGAACTTCTGGCCAACCCGTTGTTCTACTGCCACCAAAGAAGCAGGCCAGCCCAGAGTCCTAGAAAACTGGCTTCAGGATCAGACACGTGGGAGTGAAATCCTGGCTCCCCCACTTACCAGCTGAGAGATTATTACCAACTTTCATAGCTCCTCTGAGCCTCAGTCTCCTCATCTGTAAGGCGGCATGATGTACCTGGACGGTGAGCTTGTGAGAAAGGGTATAGTGCCTGACTTCATGCTAGCAAGCTGCCTGCATGTGCTCTGTGCTCAGTGAATGGTGAGAGCTGTTTGTTAGAGATGATCATTACCATTATTACTGGCAAGTCTGTTACCATTAAAGTGACGTTTCTGGTGATGCTGCTTGGCATTTTCCCACTATTCCAGTCACTTTCACGTGTTCTCCTATAGTCCATTGAGGTCAGTCTAGGTTATTATTCCCAGTATTGGGGGGGGCAGGGTCCTCCAGTGGCCAGAGCTGGGTCTAGAATCCTGTCCTGACGTCCTGCCACTTTGAGAGGTAGCTACCTCTTACTGAAGACTTGCCTTGTCATTTCGTCTTTTCCATAGCCCACTTTCATAGCTGATGAAACTGAGGTCCAGTGAGTTTTTGTGCCTAACATGGCACAAAGAATAGTGGTGGAGGCAGGATTTGAACCCAGGTTCTCTGGTATGACAGCCTGCTTTTCTGAGCACTCTACAGCCTGACACAGACACTTGGCTCTTGGAATTTCCCAGTGGTGGGTTGCATGCCTTCTGTACTCTGAGATCACTCTGTAAAATGGTCCCTCCTCACCCAGTTTGTGTTCTCCAGTATCTGGAAGGCAGTTCTGTTTTTATTGGGCCAAGCAGTGGCCACACCCTGCCTGCTGTCCTGACAGGGATCAGCCTGGGAAGCAGCCCCTCATATCAGCCCCTCCATAGCAGTGTCAGAGGATGAGCGGGTGATAGCAGCTGGGTTTGCACCATGAGCCTGTGGGGAGACAGAAATGGGAGCAGCAAGAGTTTGTCCTGAGGCCCCAAGTGGGGCTGGGCCTCGCCCTGGTATTTGGAGGGGGGATGGACGAGGCTGGCTCTGCCTTCTAAAAGGCACGCCCAGCCTGAGCATCACTGCGGAGCTGGCAGAGGGTCCTGGCTGGCTGGTGGAGGAAGTCAGTGCTCAAGGTCTGTCCGAGAAGTTGGGCAGCGGGGCAGCCTGCTTCTGCTCTTGGCCTTCTCTGCTCCCTTCCTCCCCTCCACCCTGCTCATCACTCATGGGGCCCTTGCTCATTCAACAGATTCCTGAGTACTTGCCCTGTGCCCCTGCCTGGGCAGGTGCTGAGAATTCAGAGCAGAGCTGCCCTCCTTCCTGCCCCTCTCCCAGCCTCCCCCTGCTCCTTCTTACACCAGGTAGCGGGGCCAAGCCTGTGCCTTCTCGGTGCCCCCCCCACCCCACCCTGCCTCCCTCCTCCTGACCCTCTCGCATCAGAGCACACCTCAGGGCTGTGTTCTAGGTCCTCCCTCCTCCTCTGCTCTAAGGGGATATATTTAGGGCTCTACTGGGCATCAGGGTGGGGAGGACAGGATAGTACTTGGTGGCCATATTCTCCTTGCTGATATGGAGAAGAAGGGGGATGGGAATTTGAAGAGGCCTTTCATCAGAGGTGCCTCGTAACTTCTGATTGATTAGAGAGAAAGGAGGAGGAGTTGGCTCTCCTGGGGGCCTTCTCCCCAATAGCCGGATTCCCAGGAATGGTTGAGGCTGAGCCCCATGTAACCCCAGGCAGGGGCTGTGCCCAGGACTGGGGCTTGACGGCTGCTTTCCCCATGGGTCAGGCATTCCTGTCCTTCAGTACAGACACGGTGGGCTGGGTCGCTCCTGAGCAGCCTGTCTGAGGGCTGTGGGATTGATTAGAGAGAAAGAAGCCCCCTACACTTCCTTAATAGGGGACTTCGCCAAACCCTTCCTCTTTCCACCAGGGTCCTCCAGGATCTCGAGGTCCACCAGGCATGAGGGGACCAAAGGGCCGGCAGGTAAGTCGGGCCCAGCCCCCGGGGCTGATGCTGGTGGGAGGGGACATGCTTGGAACAGAGACACCTGCTGGAGATTACCTCCCAGTCCCTGCCCCTGCCCAGCTCTGAGATCTGTGATTTTTGCAGCACCTCCCAGGGTTCTGGGCTTGCTGTGGGCCTGGCTCTTGGTGTCAGACCATCCTCCACCATCTTTTCAGCCCTTTCCCAAGCCTTGTCATCCAGTGGGCACAGATAGTCTGTCTGGTACTAGTGCTTTGTTCATGCATTCATCCAATCACCATTCATTTAGCACCTACTATGTGCCAGCCACTGTTGGTGCTTCTGCAGATACCAAGGAGAATAGGACAGATGTGAGCTATCTGGCAGACCCAGACGGTACAGTATAGGGTCATCCATGCGTGGATAGGGGGAGCACAGGCAGCCCAAATTGGGGAGAAGGCAGTGCTGAACCTGATGCCCGGTTTCAGGTGGAGCAACTGGCCAGAAAGATGAGAAGGTATGGCACGTTTAGTGTCACCAGAGGGAAGCCGGGAGAGGGATGGGGCCAAGACTTAGCAGACACCAAACAAGTCAGGGCCTCAGAAACCATAGTAATGCTCCAAAGGCAGTGGGAAGGTCTTAAACAAGGGCTGGCCTGAGCACAGTAGCAAGAGGTCACTGCCAGCACTTGCTGCGTGTCAAGTTCTGCCTGTCTCATGCATGAGCCCATTTAATCCTCAACACATCCTTGTCGGAAGTGCTGTTCTTATCCCCATTTTATAGATGAGGAAAGGGAGGCACAGAGAAGGTTAAGTCACTTGCCTTAAGTTGCACAGCTGGCAAGTAGCAGGCCTGGGATTCCAACTCAGGGAATCTAGCTCTTTTGCGTGGAGAATTCAGCCTTATTTTCAATCATATGGGCAGGGTGGATGGAATGGCCTTCTGCTGCCAACTGGTGTATGGGTACCGGGCCACACAGCCTTGGCACACAGAGGAAAGATGGTGCAGGTGGAGCAGGCAGCCCGGGCCTGGTAGCCAAGCTCTGTGCAGGGGATCTGTGATAATTATTCTCTTGGCTGGATTTCAAGTAGTTTTAAAATTTCCCCCAGACCAGATGGCCTAAGCAGTCGGCCTGGGAGAGGAGAGATTAAGAGGCATTCCTCCGGCCAGCCCGTCTAGTGCCTGTATCTGGGTCTCTTTGAGTGGGTCATGGCCTCAGGGCAGCCAGGTTCCATCCTGATCCTGGATAAATGACCTCTCGCCCCAGGAAGTCAGATTTGCTTGTTGGCCCAGGCCCCCAGCCCTGCCCCAGATGTGAGACTCAGACCCCTGTCAATGCACTGGGCTCCCCCCAACACCGACCCTCTCCATCACCCCTTCCCAGCAGTGGCTTGAAGAATGCCTCTCCTGCTTGAGGAAACCCATGCTTCCAACCACATCAAAGACTGTGGGGCTGAAGGGGGAGCATCAGTAAAATGATCCCCCCTCTCCGCTGGGTTGGCAGGAATGCAAAACCTGCAGAATCAGATCCCCCACCCCAGTCCCCTGCCCAATAGGCTGCCCTTGGCTACCTCCCCAATGGGGTCACTGAGGTGAGAACCTAGAGAGGCACCCACTGAGCTTGTGAAAGAGCTCACTTCTGGGCACCTGGCTTGCCCTGTGCCTTTAGGAAGGCCTTGTGACAGTCTGTGCCTCACTTCCCTTGTATGCCATGGGGAATGGGCCTGGAGGTGTACGAGACCCTGCCTGCCTTCCCGCACCTGTGTAGGAAGCATCGGAAAAGCACTGAGGCTTTGTGCCCAGGGGCAGGGAGGCCTAACCTTGTGTTCTTGCTGGGGCTGCTGACGAGGGCCTGAGCCCCAGTTGTAATAATGGGGGCTCTGGGGTCAGGCCTGGAGGCAAGTCTCAGCCGGGACACTTACCAGCTGTGACGCCTCAGCCCGGTTTCTTAACCTCTCTGAGCCTTCCCATGAGGTCAAGTGGTAACTAATTCCTCCTTCAGTGAGGGACTGTGAGGATTCTGAGGTGTGCTTCAGGCTGATGTTGCTCCTGTGAGGTGGGGTAGAGTTTAGTGACTCTGGCCTCATATCCTGGCCCTTCCTCTTAAACCTTAGGCAACTGATTTCCCCTCCCTGGGCCTCCAGTTCTTTCTCTGTAAAATGGGTGAGCAACAACACCAGCCTGGTGGGCTGGCTGTGGGAGTTCAGTCACTCAATGAGCACCTCGAAGCTGGTAAACACCAACTTGAGCAGCAGCAAGAAGTCACATGTGTCATTCCCTCTCATCTGTCCCTTTTTCATAAGAACTGTGGCTGGCGGATTTCCTGGCTGGCAGGGGCTCCTCCCCACCAAGCCTGACCCCAGGCCTGGCTTGAGGGAAACCCCAGCCGAGACTGCAAACATCTTCCTCGGGGAGCAGATAGGAGAGAGCAGACATGTGGTTCAGATAGAAATCTAGGCCTGCCTCCAATGGGGCGGGGTGGGTCTGCCCCTGTTCACTGAGGAAGGAGGGGCAGGCCTCGGGACCCACTAGGGACGATACTCTGCAGAGTGGCCAGAGCAAGGGTCTTCCTCACTCCTCCCCTGGGCAAGGGAGCTGGGGGGTGGGAGGGGGACGACAAGGTGGCTGGTGGTCTTCTCTCTCTCAAGCCAGGCCAGCTCCTTCCTGAGCTCTCTGGTGCTCCTGCTGTGATAGTAGTTTCTCCCAGATAACAGGGATGGTAGACATTTCTCCTCTCCAACACCCTGTCCCAGTGCTCAACCTCCCTGGCAGACTCCTAGACCCTGACTTGCACACCCCCAGTGACAGGGAACTTGCCCCATCTTTGATAAACAGTGGCAGGTAGTGGTGAAAAAAATGGGCATCCAGCTGCCTTCCAAATTCTGCCTCTTCCCCTTACTAGCCGTGTGCCCACAGGCAAGTTCACTTCCATCCTGAGCCTATTTCTTTATTTGTAAAATGAGGACAAAGTCTTTCACTGTTGCGGCTGTTGAGGCTGTTACTGTTATTGTTACATCACTTCATCTTTCTCCAGAAGGCTTTGATTCCTAGGACAAGCAGCGTGCTATGTGATTCAGGCTAGGTCCTAAACTCCTCTGAGCCTCCGTGCCATTCCCAGAGCTACCCATCAGCTAGACATAGAGCCCAGAGGCCACCTCTCAGGAGGGCTCAGGTGTCCACCATAAGCTCCACCTCTGTTCCAGCTCCCAGGACCTGGAACACCCCTGGCCTGTGGCCATGAATCAGGGTGTTAAGCCTAACACATGGTCTGACTGTGTCTATGGGACTGTGAGACTGAGGCCCAGAGAAGGAAAGGGGCTTTCCTGGGGTCACTCAGCACACCAGCTGCCAGACCAGAACTAGCACCTAGGCCCTGTGAAGCCCACTGGAGATGGCTTGTTCTGCTGGAACCTGGCCTGTTCTCTCTTCACCGAACTTCTTCTTGACTCTGTGAAAATGCTCAGCCGGTTTTGTCTGGCGTAACATAGGCTGCCTATTCTGAGGAAGGGACTGAGCCTAGTTTTGCTAAGCCACTCCTCCATGTCCCTGCTTCCTGGGAGCCTGCAGCTTCCTCTGGCAGAGCCCAGCAGAAACAGAACCAGCCCTTACTGTCTGCCTGCCTCCAGGGAGAAGTGAGAAACTGAGGCTCAGTGAGGAGCATTTGTCCCTAAGACACGTTTCCTGAGCTACCTTATGCCTAGCTCCAGACCTCATGATGGGCCCTGGGCCTGAGCTGCTGGCCTTGGCCCATGGCCTTCTGTCCCTGATTTATTTAACTATTGCTGGTCTGTTTAAGTCTGTGTGAGAAACCGAAGCACTGGAAGCTCCAGACAGCTGAGAAGTAGGATTTTCACGTTTTCTGGCTCACTGATCAATTGAAAATTCATTTATTTGATTTTTCAATAATTTTTCTTCGTTTTGTTTGCTCATTCATCATCCTGCCATTACCCAGACACTCCCCAGGTCCTTTTGTCTGGAGGCAGGCTAGTCTCTTGGGCTCCTGTGCTGAAGTGGGCCAGCTTCTTCTTGTCCCCCAACACGGGCCTCTTCTGACCCTGCAGAACAAACCCCACACTGTTCTCCAGGGGCCTTTTCTTGGAGACCGACCCCATCCCATCTGCAGGAGTCCACATGGAGGGGATACTGAGGGACCTCGGACAAGCTACTTCCCTTGTCTGGGACTTAGTGCTCCCATCTGTGCAGTGGAAGGCGGTGCTGGACTTCACCTGTCCCCAGGGTACCGTACCCTATCTCGGGGGTCCAACCTGAGCCCAGGGCTACAGGGAACAGCAGCCTGACTCTTATTGTCATCCCCCTGCTCCATTCCTGCCATCTCCTTGTGTCAGATTGTCCTCTGTGATGTGGCCATCTCACTTGTACATCTGGCTAGGGAAGGGGCCGATGTACGTATCCGGCCGCATGCAGACCCTCCCAGGTCCTGCCCCTTTACTTTCGCCAAAGGTCTGTGCTCCACACACATTTCTGTCTCATGTATGCTCTGGGAAGAGCATGTGACTGCAGAGTCTGAAGAATGGGCAGTGGGGAGCTGCCCGTGATCTGACCCTCAGTCTCCACATCTGTGAAATAGGATGGCTGGGTGGCCCCCAAAGGTCTCTTTAAATAGGGCCGCTCATGTGCCAACCCTGATCTGGAAGGGTTGAGTCCACCTGCAGAGTGATCTCAGCAGGCACTGCAGGAGGGTGGCCGCAATCAGGTGGGAGGTGGGAGGAAGGGGGAGCCCAGGCTGGTGCAGGGAAAGGCCCACAGCTGGGAGTAACCCCACCCTCCTGGTTCCCAGCCCGAGGGAGACCCCTGCTGTCCAGTGTGCTAGTCCCTTTTTCCTATTTCAGGGCCCCCGAGGACCAGACGGACCAGCTGGGGAGCAGGGGTCCAGGGGCCTAAAGGTACCTACCCCTCATACCTGCCCTTGCTCACACCTCCCACACTGGGCCAGGAATCCAAGAACCAAGGCTCACACTGTTCCCAGTGCCAGGCCACTTAGGGACGCAGGAAGCCCCTGAGAAGCTGCAAGGCATGTTCCCGGGAGCTCAATCCTTCCCCTCCCCTGGACCCCCAGTGTAAGCCTAGAACAAGAGGAAGCAAGAAAGAGAGAGAGAGAAGGAATCATTCATGTCCTGGGACCTGTTTTCCATGTTCCAGTCCCCACCAGGACCCCTGGGAGCTGAGTTAGCCTCTGGCAGCCTATCAGTAAGAGGGTCCTTGGTGCCCCACCCAGAGCCCAGTGAGCACTCCTCTCACTGGGTCTTAGTTGTTCCACCTGCAGGATGGGGAGAGGGGTGGACTCCGTGATCTCGCGGGTTCTTTTGATCGCCCATGGAGGGGTCCTCCCAAACACCCTTCTTCCTGTGCTCTGCTTCCTGCAGGGCCCTCCAGGACCACAGGGCAGACTGGGCCGGCCTGGACAGCAGGTATGTCAGGCCCTGGCTGAGCAGGCGGCCGCCAGGCCCCTCCCTGCTCCCTGCTCTGTCATATGTGCCTCTAATGACCCACATGTGCTTCCAGGGTGTGGCTGGTGAGCGAGGCCACCTGGGCCTGCGTGGCTTTTCCGTAAGTAGCCCCAGTTCTTGAAATTCTCTCTGTGGGGCTTTTGGGGGGTAGGTGATAGCCACTTTAACCAAGGTTCCATCCTTCTATGGAAATTCCAAAAGCTGTAGCTGCCCATCCCCTGCATAGAAGCCCCTCCAGCACGTCTCATCTCCAGCCTTCCCGTCTGTCACCTGACAGCTCGGGAGGAGCCTAATACCCTGCAATGGCTTTCCTGAAGTCAACTGGACAGGAGGGGACAGCAGGCCGTAGTGGGACTAAGGTCACCTTTGCCTTGTCTCTGCAGGGCATCCCGGGTCCCTCGGGCCCCCCAGGCGCCAAGGGCCTCCCAGGAGAACCGGTAAGTTTGCTTCCCTCCCTTCCTAGCATCGTTGGCCCTCGCACCTGTGGGTATAGGCCAGGTGCTCAGACAAGGAGGCAGGTGGACGGGACTCCAGCGGGCCAGGCCTCAGCTGATAGAGAGGCTGTCTGGGTTGGATTCTCAGATCACTCACCCTCCAGCCTTTTTTCTTGCAAGAAAATGGAGGTGAATGTCTCTACCTTGCCATTGTGTTGGGAAGAGGAAATGAGAAAATAGAGAGTGCTTGAAAGACAGAAGGAATGAAAGAAGGATGGAGGTGGGAGGGAAGATAAGAGCAAACTAACAAGCTGACCAGGGGCTGCAGAGTCAAGCATGCCTGGAGCAGGGAGAGTGGGACCTCAGGGAGGCAGGAGGAGACACACCTGCTCTTTATGTCAAGGGACATGGGGAGCCATCGAAAGGCTCGAAGCAGAGGGAGCCATCAGCTTGCCCTTCAGAAGATGCCCCTAGGAGGGTGGGTACAGGGACTGCTGGGGAGCCCCAGGAGAAGGCTGAAAAGTGGTGTTCCTGTAGGTGGCGGAGACAGAGGCTTCTACCCTTGGGGCACTGCTGCATTCCCACATCTGAGGGCCCAAGGAGTTGGCCTTTTGAACAATGGATTAGATGGGGTGGGGACTAGGGGAGATTTCTAGAGGTTTCTAGTGGTAGATCTGAAGTAGAAGGGCATTCCAGACAGGGGGAACAGAGTGGGCAAGGCTTGAGAGCTAGGAAGTTTCTGTGCAAGGGAGGGCCCACCTGGGCTTTAGGTAGGAGGACAGGAGTGCATGCAACCGAACCAGAGAGGTACGACAGACACCAGGACCCTCAGTGTGGCTGGGGGAGGCTGTAGAGTCCTAGATCTGGGGTCCTGTCCCTCACTCGCCCCTTCAGCCTGCAGTGACCTTAGTCCCACTACGGCCTGCTGTCCCCTCCTGCAGTATCATACTTCACACACCAAAGAGGGCCCAGGCTGGCTTCTCCCAACTGTGTTTGTGTTTTTCAGGGCCCTCAGGGACCCCAGGGGCCAATCGGGCCTCCAGGAGAGATGGGACCTAAGGTGAGTGTGAGGGCCCCTGGTCATCCTGTGACGCCACCAAGGGTGCATCAGCCCCTGCCAACCCTCCTCCCCCCTGTGCAGTTCCCTGTCCCTGCCCACAATGGTCATGAGCCATATGCTGTAGAGACTGAAAAGTGGACACCCTGGCAGAGAGGGTAGATCCCCATGGCTTAGGGTGAGGCACAGACTCGGGGATGCTGGTGGGATGCCGGGGTGCTGAGATCCTTGCGGGAGATCAGCAGTGCTGCTTTTGGCACCACTAAAAGCAACAATGCCTCCTGAGTACGACCTTGTTGGGGCTTTACCTCAGCACAGAGTTTTAACCAAAGATCCAGCCCCTGGGGGTTGTGCAGCAAGGAGCTTGGAAGGGGCCCCAGACACCCCTGCCTTATCCAGAGGGAGAACAGCCTGGGGTTTCTGCCAGGGCTGCAGCCCTGCCGGTGGTGAAGCCTCAGAACCCCTCCCACCCAGCGTCCTGGCTGCGGAGAAGGGTAGAATCACTTGGCCCCAAGCATAGCATCCTTTGGCTTCCTCCCCTGTCGTTATGTGAATCATGAAATTTTCCTCCTCGAGCTTGCCAAGGGGTTCCTAATGTGGTAAACCACACTCCTGGGGAGGGAGAGGCTCTAGCAGCCTCTGGGTAACTCTGAGGCTCAGCCACTGTGGGCCCAATCCCCACCCCCGTCCCAGCTCTGAGCTCTGAGAAGCATCAGCCCGTTTCCATCTCTGCGTCTCTCATGCTGTATGACCTCAGGCACATCTCTTGCGCTCTCTGGGCCTCAGTTATTCACTCGCTTACAACCAGGAATCAGTTCTTGCTCTGGGAGGCACCAATGGCATTTTCTTGCAGGGGCCACCGGGTGCAGTGGGAGAACCAGGCCTTCCTGGGGAAGCCGGGATGAAGGTGAGGTGGGATGAAAGACGAGAAAAATGACTTGTTGAAACCAACTCCCAGCTGGCAGCCATGTCCTCCTCACTGCAGAGAAATGGGCCTTTCTTGTGCCCAGGATAATGGGTTCTCTGTACTCCCTCCTGGGGAGCCAGGGCATGGCCGTGGCCACAGTGGAGCCCAAGCCAGCCCAGAGCCCCCACCTCCCCACCCCCCACCGCCTGCCTGGCAATGTCTCCTCGGGCACCTGCCCCGGCCTCGCGCGATACCATCTGCATTTCAGCACCAGCGCTCCTTGTTACCTGCCAAGAAACAGGTGCTCATTGATACCTGGGCTCTGGGGATAGTTCCCCCTTGTTCTGTAGTTGGAAGACGACCCTATTCCCTATGCAGGCCCCAGAGCTGATGAGTGATTCTGGCTGGCCTAAGGACATTGTTGAGGCAGGGCCTGGGTAGCTGGCAGACCACCCCCCAATTTGTGCCTTAGTTTCCCTACCTTTCAGGAAGGGAGTTGGACCAGGCATGGTGCTGTTGGACTTGACCTAGTTCCAGAATCCTTTCCTCAAACCACCCCAAATGCAAACCCAATACAAGTGGGGTTGATCCAGTTGGATTAGGACTGGAGGTTCAGAGCTCTCCCTCCTTATGCCCCCAGATGCCCATAGGGAGAATAGCTTGGAAATCTCTAGATGACAAAGACCCCTGTAGGGGGCGGGCAGGTAACGTTTACTCTCGTTCATTTAGGGCTTCTTCCTTGTTTGGGTTTTCAAGTCTTTCGAGGAAAAGTAAAGAAGGTGACCAGTTATGTAGTTGCCATCCCTGCAACCAAACTGCCCAGGTTTAGATCCTGAATCATGAGAACTTGGGCTGCTAACTTCACCCCTCAGGGCCTTGGTTTTTCGTCTCTAAAAGAAGAATACCTCTCCATGCAGACTTGTAGAAGTCAGTATGTTAATACTAGAAAGTCCTTGGAGCAGTGCTGTGTTAGTGATAATGGTGATGGTAGCACTGGAGGACCTTCTGCCCTGGCATAGGAGAAGCCCATAGCTGGGCTTACCTGGAGTGGGGGCTTGGTTTGGTATTTCACAGTTTCTCTTTGGTCGTTGGTCTCCCTCTCCAGCCCAAGTCAAAGCTGGTGGAAACAGGAAGGGATGATGAGAGGTGTGATTGGCTCTACCCACCCCCATGGACTTGTGTTTGGCCTCTCCTAGGGTGACCTTGGACCCCTGGGTACCCCTGGGGAGCAGGGCCTCATTGGACAGCGGGTAAGTTGAAGCAGTTCGTTCTCCCTGAAAAGCTTCTAAGGTATTTGGGTGCAGCGTTGTTGGTGGTGGGGGGATAGAAGATTTTTACTGACTCTCCTTTGAGTCTCGGTTTCCTCAGCTGAAAAAATAAACTATGACTCTTTACAGCCTCTTCCAGTCCCTCTTGATAGGCCAGCACTCCCACAATACAGAGAAAAAAATTTTTGTGGTTAAAATGTTGGAACAGTGTTTCCTCTTACACATTAACAGCATTTTCAAGGCTCTGAGAAGTCCTGCAATCAAGAAATTGGTTTCTTTTGGATGAGTCCAGGGCCTTCAAACTTACTTGACCTCTAAGTGCCTTCATTGAAAAACATGTATTCTCCTCAAAAACCTCTCATAGAAGGTTATCTTCCACTTTTTCAAAAGAAACCTGCAAGGCTTATCTTGCTCCGACAGGGCGTACAGGCCGCGTGTTATCCTGTCTGTGCTGTGTGCTGGTTTATCAGGTCCCTGCCTGAATGAAGACACCTGGGCACTGTGAGGCTACAGAGCAGGCATCCTGTAGCCCCTGACCAAGGTGGGAGGTGGGGCCCAAGAGGGAGGGGGACTTAGCATGGGCCTCAGTTCACGGGGCCACCAGGACCCCATCCCAAGTCTGCTTGTTTCTTCCCTTTTTCCCAGTGCCTCATAAAGGCACTCATACTACTTATGACACAAAGGTTACTGAGACTAAACAAACTGAGTTCAGACTTAAGATGAAAGAAGAAGGCCACAGAGCAAGAGAAAATGAGTGTGGAGCTCAAAGCCCCGAGATGGAAAATCTTTTGTGTCCCCAAATTTTGTTCAGTAGAGTCTTACAGGACCGTGTTATGAAGAATCCTGAGGCCCAACTGAGGGTCAGTAGGAAAGAGAACGATGAGCATGTATCCCATGCCCATGTACGTCAGGCATTTTCCCCAAGGCACTGGGAGTGCAGCAGTGAGTACCAGGAGGCCTGTCTCTGGAGCTTATGCTCCAGTAGATTGATTAGTGATGTCTGCTGTGGGAACAATAGTAGTAGATGCATACCTGTTACATCTTTGCCATCCCTGCATCTAACCCTTCCAGCTCAAACAGTTATTGAGTTCCAGAAGCAGAGAGACAGAGACCCAAACTTAATTTTCTGGCCATTAGAGAACTGATCCTTGGTGGGGGCGGAGGGTCAGGGGAATCTCTAGAGCTAGAAGGGCAAGACTGGTTGAGGATCAGATGGGGCCTCAGGGTTCCTGCTGTCATTCCTGAATTTGTTGGCAAGAGAGTTTAAAGACTGGCTTCACTTTCCTCATCTAAGAAATGGGATTCCACCAAGGGGTTCCATAGAAGCTTAAGTTCCAGGAATAATATTGCGAATGTACCATTGTGTGGTACCCACACTATGCTTTAGAGAAACCCTGAAGGAAGTGGTGTCAGCCCCATTTTTCAGATGCAAAACCAGAGTCCCATGGGACTAAGTAGTTTGCTTGTGGTCAAACAGCCCGTGAACGGAAAGCCCAGACGTGGCACTGGGGTCTGTCTGAATGTCAGAGGTGTTCTTAACTACCAGGCTTCTATCCTAACTCATGCCCTCATGGAGCCCCCACACCACAGCACCCTGTAAACAGAGCCATCTGTGGCCTGGGGTTCTACTCCCCCTTTCTGGAGGAGTAGAAAGGGGGAGTTTGACCCTCCTACTCACTCAGCCCCTGACTGTGTGCACTCACTGTGTGCCAGGGCCTCCAGGTCCCACTGCCTGGAGATCTGCGGGTCAGGGTCCTGCCTTTGAGGGGGAGCAGGAAAAACACTTGTTTCCCTTTCACAGTAATATCTGTCTTTGCCCATTATCATTCCAGGGAGAGCCAGGCCTAGAGGGTGACAGCGGCCTCGCAGGGCCTGATGGACTGAAGGTAAGGAGACTTACCCTTTAGCCCATAAGGGGTCTGGGGAAAACCCAAGTTTTGGCTGGGCATTGCCCTTCCTAGACCTAAGTTTCCTCCCCGAAGCACCATGTTCCAATAATGCTCTGGGGTTAGACCTCCATCTCCCGTTGAGAGCAGGGTGGGGGTGGGTCAGCAGTGTCCAGTGGCTTCCCCCACCCTGTCTGTGGGCTGCCTGCTGAGCTGGCTCTGGGGGCTGTCACCTCCCAGTCTTCCTTGCTGCCCTTCTTCTTGAAACATCAGCTTGTGTCGACTAAGCATAGGATGAAGGAGGGAAGGAGAGGAGGAGGGGAAGGGAGGGGGGTGGGTCAATAGAGGGAGTGTTAATAGGGGACCACACCTATATCAGGAGTAGAGCACAAATGTTTTAACACTGTAATTGGGTAAATGAGGTGAAGGCTATGTTAATTAGTAGGATGTAAGCACTCCAATTTGTATAAATAATCAACACATTGAATCCCATAATGGCGTAAATGTATTTATGATCTATGTACAAATGACTTAATAAAAAAAA